>JAVVLW010002202.1:37500-50000 GCA_034401795.1 Chaetoderma sp. LZ-2023a | reverse complement strand
TTTTAATTTGATATTCGGATCGTGATTGTTCAGAATTTCGAAAAATTCATCAAACTCTGCCTTTGTGTGTTGCCAAATCATGAAAATGTCATCAAGGTACCTGCGATAAATGAGGGGATGTTTTGGACACTTTTCTAACGCTTCCTCCTCCCACTCTGCTACGTAAATATTGGCAAAACATGGGCTAAAGCGCTTGCCCATCGCACAGCCGCAAATTTGTTGGTAAATTTCGCATTCGAATTCAAAATCATTGCCTTTCAGACTCAGCTCTAATAGAGCTATTACTTCTCTGTCTGGCCTGTTGGTGTCTGGGTAGTTCATGAATGCTCTACGGATAGAATTTATACCCTTCTCGATGTCAATGTTTGTATACATAGCATCGATGTCAAGCGTGACCAAGAATGAATTTGGAGGTATCCAGGTCTCAGAGACCTGTGATAAGAAGTCTTCTGTGTTTTTCAAGAAGCTGGGGTGTCTATTTGCTATTGGCTGTAGATGGTAATCGATGTATTCACTGATTCTGTAGGAGTCTGAGCCACAATCAGAGATTATAGGTCGCCTGGGCGGTGACATTGGGTCCAAACACTAATCTATGGGTTTATGTATTTTTGGCATTAGATAGAAAGTCCGTGGTTTTGACTCAATCTTAGCAAAGAGATACTTTTGTTGCTTTTTGGTGATCTTCTTGCTATCGAGCAATTTTTTAAGAATCTCATTAAATTTGCTGCAATTATTTTGCCAAAGTGGTTTGCTTAGTTTCTGGTAATGCTTTGGGTTACTAAGTTGTCATTGTGCTTCACGTTTATAGTTATCTTTAAGCATTATTACAGTCGCCGACCCTTTATCTACAGGTTTGATGACAATTTCGCTGTTTTTAGACAATTCGATTAAGGCCTGGCGTTCCTCATAGGGTAAATTTGGTTCTTCTTCTTTTCGTTTGCTGATCATACCGCCAGTCCTGTAAGTGACTATCGGCATGATCATAAGCGTTAAGTTTGGTTGATCATTAGGGAATGCAGAATTTTTAACACATTCTGAAAAGAGTTCTATGCTTTCACCGATCGCTGGGTCCAGGAGTCTTACGTTTGGTGCCCAGCCAGTTTTTTCAATGAATGGTGGAATGTTACTATTAGAGTTACGAAAGAAGTCTGCTAACTTAATACGGTGACTAAATTCAGATGTTTCCATACAGCCATTATCTAAAAGAGCATCCAAACCTGTTTTAGGTTTTGGTGTTGGGACAAATGTAAGACCAGAATTGAGCAGTGACTGCTCTGCTTCACCTAATGGGGAGCCAGTTAGATTGACAATATTACTGCCCAGTCCTGTTTCCGGGCGGATGTTACCGTGGCCCCTGTCTAGTTTAAATTTAGGAATTTAAGTCGGGCAGAATACATAGAGTTATCTGTCTTTTCAGTCCAATGAATGTTATCCGTAACAACATTAAATTCGGAGAGTCCGAGTGCAGGAATGACAGTCATAGATTTTGATGATTCAGCCATCGAATTGAGGGACTGAATCGCCAACCTCTGCTGAGCTGTCAACCGACTTGAATAGTTAAGTTTTGCGAAGTAAATCGCAGTCTTTGGGAATTTGGACTTAATCGCACTGAAAACCAGCATTAATCTATGTTTTGAACTACAGATGGGTTCATTCATATCATTAATACCAATGTTAATCACTATTTTCTCTGGTTTAAATGATCCAGTGTACTTTTGAACTATTCCTCTAGCATGACACAATTTAGCTCCTGGGTAGCAGGCAACTTGTGTTTCAGGGTGGGGCTCAACATTAATGCAACTCAGGTTCGAAGCTCCAAAGATGAGTACTTTGTTCGTGAGAACAGGTAGTCGCCAGTCAATTTTGTTTTCGATTTCATGACGAAATTTCCAGAAAATGTTTCACTCCAACATGGTTGGATGTTTGGGTCTATTTGCAAATTTAACAGGACGCACCTCCGGTGCATTACTTGGACCTGGAGTTGGAGAGAAGCTGGTCTGTGGCAGTTTCCCTGTTGGGGATGGGGTTTGAGACCCGATGGTTGACTGCTCTGAGGGGATTTCTGAGAAGCGCCAGTCCGTGGACCAGATTTGCTACCATTAACCCTTTCCCTCTGTGGCAAGGGCGGATATTCGTTTGGGTCATTTAGATTGCCTAGTGGAGTCAGGTAGTGGGATTAATGATGCTTCAAATAGCATATCTCTAGGGCCAGAATCTAATGGTAGCAATGGAGATTTTATTGTCTACTCGTTTTGTGACTGGCGGCGAAGTTTCAGGTGATCTGAGGCGTTTTTTCATTTGTGATTGTGGAGCCACAGTTGGTATCATGACCAGAGGCGTGGCTTGTGCGAGATTTTGAATTGGTTGCTGAGATGGATCTATCGGTCGCACAAAATCGTAAAAAGAACTAATCGCATTAATGTCGAGCTTTCTATTATAATTGTTTTTTGCCCAGCGTATAGTAGTAGTAGTAGTAGTAGTAGTAGTAGTAGTAGTAGTAGTAATAGTAGTAGTAGTAGTGGTAGTAGTGGTAGTAGTAGTAGTAGTAGTAGTAGTAGTAGTAGTAGTAGTAGTCATAGTAGTAGTAGCAGTAGTAGTAGTAGCAGCAGCAGCAGTACTAGTAGCGGTAGTAGTAGTAGTAGTAGTAGTAGTAGTAGTAGTAGCAGCATTATTTCTATTCTTATTATTATTATTATTATTATTATTCCACACCTGATAAACTACACCGTTTATGATACATTGAGAACACTCAGTGTCATTAACACACACACCGATGTTGTTTCTATAGAAGTATTCAGGACACTCGCATCCCTCAACGAACTCATCACAGGCTGGGCCACTCGGTTCAGGGTTATATCTATTTGCACATGTTACGGGGCAGTTTGTGAAATTGCTCCACACTTGGTCATCAGGACATGCTATAATGAAATAAAGGAAAGATATGACAAGAAGTTTCATAATGCAAGCTGGATCCAAGATTACAGTACAGCTCAGAAATAACTGAGTATGTTCCCCAAACATAACAAGAGCTCCGCAAACGCCACCATGATGACAAACCAATGAATGACAGCTCTCCAATGAATGGTAACAGTTATCATCCGGAAACCAATTTTCAAGATGGCCACCTGAGGTTGGTGGCCATCTTGTATTTCAGATCATTATCAATTTTGATAGGTTTCTTCCCCAGACCTAGTCCAACTACCCTATGAAGTTTCAAAGGAATCCGACAAACAGTAACAGAGTTATCATCTGGAAACCACTCCTCCGCCCACCTGCCTAGCCACTCACCTAATACTCCGACAATTTTTTTTTGGGGGGAGGGGGGGATTCCCCTAAATCAACTGTTTTTATACAGTTGAATATTTTGCACATGAATATTTTGCACATAATTGGATTGGAATCCAATTCAGTTATGTTCAAAATATTCAACAGAATATTTCTTACCAATGAACATGTTTCTGTTTTTGTTTCGCAAACATTTAAACTTATTTATGAGCTGCATACTATGATTTAACCCTTGAATTTGTTTTAAAAACTTTAATTTTTTCATAGAAAATGTCCATTTGCAGACCAAGAGAAGACTATTTTTGAAAATTTACCACTGGAATGACTGGCTCAGTTATCGAGCCAGTCATTGCAGTGGTAAATTTTCAAAAATAGTCTTCTCTTGGTCTGCAAATGAACATTTCGCAAGACCACTGCAGAAGCCGTTTTTGGCTAATATAAGTGTTAAAGCGTTAATATCAGCTTCGCGTCATGCATGCTGTGCACATGCGTGCCTGAGTGTGCACATGCGTGCATGTGTGTGCATGCATGCCTGAGTATGCACATATGTGCCCGAGTGTGCACATGCGTGCCTGAGTGTGCACATGCAGGCATGTGTGTGCATGCGTGCCTGAGTGTGCACATGCGTGCATGTTGTGTGCATGGGTGCCTGAGTATGCATCATTAGAAAGCTAAGCCAATTTTCTATGCATTTCCCGTATTCGTTTTTATAGGTTATATACGCAAATAACACAGTGAAAGTTTAGAATTTAAAAAAAATATATATATATTAATGATTAGGCAATTGAATGCGCTTTCCAATGATGTATAACTTAAATAATATAATGATTTTAGTTTATCATAAGAACGGTTTAAATTGGGATGTATTTTAGTGCAATAGCAACTCAATGCGGGTCAGCTGCTTGTTGGCGGCTATACCAGGCAACAGTTTTGCTTTGAGCGTTGATTTAGGGGAATCCCGGCGTAATGACGTCATTGCTAAAATGTATTAACAACGTACACTTTAACCCTCAAATTTATTCAAGAAAATTTCAATTTTCTCAGAAAATGTCCATTTGCATATGACCAGCTTATGTTTTCGTCAGGTGTGAATATAAAAATAAATAAGAATTCAGCGGAATTAAATCTTGTCTGTCTCCTGTTTGTCCCAGTGGCATTGACCTTTGACCTTGTGACCTCCGTGTTATTCATGCTGTTTCCCAACATTATAGGTAACCATGTATTCAAGTTTAGTTCGAATAGGATTAACCAATCCTAAAATATAAATGTTTTGCTGAATGGAAAACTTAAGGTTGAAAAAAAGCAAAGGTCAAATAGCAATATTAGAATGGCCGTGACCTTTGACCGGGTGACCTTCATGTCAACATCCTGTATCCGCTTGACATAAGCAACCATGTACCCAAGTTGTGTTCCATTAGGGTTAAGCAATCTCGAAATAGAATATGATAAGATTTGCTAAGCCTAAAAACTGAATATTGAAAAATAACAAAGTTTGTAGAGGTCAGAATGACTTTGACCTTGTGACTTCATTTTCAGCATGCTACTTCCTAAGATAATAGGTAACAATGTATCCAAATTTATTTCCAATAGGATTAACCAATCCTGAAAGATAAGACAAGTTTGAAAAAAACCTTGTTTTGTATCAAGGTTAAAGTGAGCTTAACCATTGACAATGTGACCTCAGTATCATCATGCTGCTTCCTACCAGTATAGGCAACCACATAGGCAAGTATAGTTGCAATATGATTAACTGATACTAAAATAAAAGCTGAGAAGTTTTGCTAAACGCAAAACTTAACATTGTTGACGCCGTTGTCAGGAAAGCGACACATATGTCTCACTTTCTGCTTCGCAGGCGAGACAAAAAATTATTATATCAGCAGAAAATATTGACTGTTTTATTTCTATATCACAGAACATCATTACATAATCGAGTAAGCATCATAACCTAGGATATGACCATGGGCATGCACGATATTACCCTGTTGTAGTGCGCAAATCAAGACTGAGATACAGGATATAACACTAAATTTTGCTCTGGGTCCTATTTCCGAAAAAGTGAGTCGATGTGAGGAAAACATCGCTTTCCATAGGAAAACAACACATGATGCTCAACAAAGTTACAGTTTTATTGCATGACTTAAAACATGAAAAAACGATCATGCGGTTATATAGTGTTGTTCTGCTGCATGTACACCATATTTAGCCAAGGAAATATAGGAGATTTTGACACTAAAATAGGAAATATAGGATTTGCTAAAAACAAGAGCAGAAAACATAGGAAATATAGAAACACATATAGGCCTGTATTAATACTTACGGCAATCACCGGAGTAGCAGTAATCTATGTCAGTCAAGTCTGATGGGCAATCAGGAAGTGTGTCATCGCCAATAATGATACGGAACCGCGACTGCGTTCCACCACCACAAGTGGTGCTGCATGCGGTCCAGTCTGACCACGTCGTGACATTACACAAAGCTGAAAATGGTCAAGAAATATAAAGGATTGATCATAAAGGAAAATGAGAGCAATCGGGGACTGCAGAAAATGGAGGGAGCTAATCTGTTACTCAATATGACGTCGTAATCAAGTAGGTTACATGTAGGCTGGCGTTACAGGCCTAATGAATATGAATGATGTATTATAACTCTGTCATGAAGCTTGAAAAATCAGTCAAGGGTACGAATAATGGACCTTTCCAGTTTATCCATCCATCATATGATGTCATAGTCAACTATGTGACATGTAGATAGATGTCATAATCAATGACATCATGAATGATGCAGATAAGTGCATCACGAATGCATAATAGGTGAAGACTAAGCATTGTTGTATGAATTGTATGTCTTTACTATTTAATAAACAAGCTGTTGAATATTTTGAAATGTGGGCGGAGTTTAGTTCAACACCGGCGGGTCTTAGCTAGAAAAGGATCCCTGTAGGTCTTCTTTTAGACAGCCGATGTGCAACCAACACTGGAATTAATGTCCGCTACTATTAACTCTTTAACAGTCATACCAGGCAAAAACAGCTTCCGCACTGGTCTTGACAAATGTCTATTTGCAGACCAAAGAATTTTTTTTTTAATTTACCACTGGATGACTGGCTCGATAACCGAGCCAGTTATTCCAGTGGTAAATTTTCAAAAATAATCTCTTGTTCTGCAAATGGATATTTTTTATGAGAAAATGTAATTTTTCTTGGACAAATTTGAGTGTTAAAGGGTTAAGGTTAATCCCTGTAAATAGAGACCTCTTTCTAGCTATGACTCACCCTATGGACCTTTCCAGTTTTAGCTATGCACTGCCCATCACTAGCTAAGATCCACCCACACCTCGCTCGTGTTGGGATAGATCGATCCCTGAACTCTCTGACTATCCAAAAAACTATACAGGTAAGCCATAGGCAGCAACAGCATCCAGTCAAATTAGTTTCAAAACATTCAACAGAATGTTTATTAAATGGTAAAGACATACAATTCGTACAACGTGTCAGACTATTAAGACTTAAAGACGGGCCAAATAGGATAATTTATGACGTACTGATTATGATGTCATACTACATGTTACTTAGCTGATTATGACATCATTTGACATCAGATGATAGATGGATACTCCGGAAAGGTGAATTCTAGCTAAGCTCTGCCCAGTTTATACATGTATTTGCATCGATTTTAACATTGTGGACCACGAATTCCTAGAATCCCTGATTCACGATAACTATACAGTTAAGCCATTGAATATTTTGAAATGTAATTTGACTCGACAATTAACCCTTTAACACTCATATCAGCCAAAAATTGCCTCTGCAGTGGTCTTGAGAAATGACCATGTGCAGACCAATAGAAGACTATTTTTTAAAATTTACCAATGGAATGACGGGCTCGATAACCGAACCAATCATTTCAAATACAGTCTTCTATTGGTCTGCAAATGGACGTTTTCTATGAGAAAATTGAAATTTATTTGAACAAATTCAAGGGTTAAAGATTTACTTTGTATTTAGACATTGATTGTGGATGTCTGTTATGAGATGGATGCAGGTATTTCAATAGTGTCTTGCATTCTTGTTTGAAGAAATAATAATCGATTTGAATCTTTGAAACCTCAGTTCACAGAATCGAAATTTCAAGCGAACTATATGGGTAAGCTGCTGAATATTTTGAAACTAATTTGACTGAGAGGCAGCAACAACACCCACTCAAATTAGTTTCAAAATATTCAACAGCATGTTTATTAAATAGTAAAGACATGCATTTCGTATAACTTGACGGACTATTAAGCGCTTATGACAGACTTAGATATGCCATTTATTACATATTTGATTGCGACATCACCCTACTTGTGATGTAATTCATTACGACGTCATATATTTGACTGACAGATTGGATTTATCTATTGTCGATGTGTTTGTCGACAGTGTATCATCTGGATTCATAATGTATGGCTGTATATGTAGGTATGTTTCTCAAAATCGCCTGTTACTGCAAATTCTTAGCAATCTCAGTAACCGGCTGGCATCATTGGTGTAGTGTGGGTATGCATCTGTGTAGTGTAGCTAGCTGCGTGTGTCTGTAGGTTTATTGTATAAGGCAAATACCAGAGTTTAATTGGATTTTATGCTTATAAGTGTGTCTAAGAAGCTGACTTGCTTCGTGGAGATTTGCCCTGATACTGTGGTGTTATCAAGAGGTCATATAGTTGATGAATTCATCTAAATGATCTCTGCTGTGTGTACAAATGATGAAGATGTCAGCTATGTAAAGAAGGTATAGCGCTGGCTTATGAGGGATGTGGCTTTGGCTTGGAGGGTTTCTTCTAGTTGTGCCATAAATATGATGGCGTAGCTCGGTGTTATTTTAGTGTCCATCGCTGTACCTCCAACTTGAATGTAGTCAACAGACAATAATTTCAAGTAGCAAAAACTCTGGACTTGTTGAATATTTTGAATTGTTTTCAAAGTATTTAGCAGGTCCAAAGATATAACCCCTGGAATATGTCATCTGCAAAAACTCAGCAGTCAGACGGTAAAGACACAGTTTAGCAGAGATAAGACAGATCTAGGGCTTACTGTGCCCAGGATGCCATGTTTCCTGACGAATTTTGCTGTGGCACTAATTCACTAATGGCATTGCTTTTCGTAAAGAGAAGTGATCCAGATTCTACTTAAACTACTTAAACTTTTATTGATGATTTCAATAAAAAAAACACCCAAAATAAAAGATTTTATAATATTTTATAAATTAATATTAAATTGACAGATTCTCAAAAATCCTTGTTAAAATTCCAGTTAAAGTCATGAATCTTGATATGACATAAAATTCACGGCGTGACGTCATTGCCTGAATTCTCTACCACGAGGATTCAGATTACGTCACACGTGTTTTCACATTAGAAGAAACTAGCCTAAGAGAAGGCTGTTTTGAAAATTTTCCACTGGAATTATTGGCTCGGTTATCGAGCCAGTCATTCCAGTAGTAAATTTTCAAAAATAGTCTGTAAATGGACATTTTCTTAAGACCACTGCAGAATCTGCTTTTGGCTGATATGAGGTATAAAGGGTTAACATAATGGTTGAGTGGGTATTTACAAGGATTCTGTAGTCTATATAGCTTACAACAACACATATTTTCAACATGATTTATAGAAATTGGGCAACCAGAAAGTGTAGTCGGACAACCTAATTTAAATGGTGTACTGGCCCCTGGCGGCAACAAAATATTTTTCGAATTTTCGAGCCCTGTCTAATTTAACAAACACATCATTAACACGGGTGTGTCTGAATGAGCCGATGTAAGTTATCAATCATCGACAAGAGAGTACTATTCACACGATGATGTCATACCGCAACTATGGTTCACGCAATGACATCACTACATGATTCTTCTGCAAAATTTAAGAAACTGACTTTCCATGGCAAAATTTACTATTAATCCTTTCACTTTCAAGGCAACCATACAGGAAAACTCTGTTGAATATTTAGAAATTAAGGCAGCAACAGCTTCGAGGCAAATTAATTTCAAAATATTAAACAGAATAAGTTTTATATCGTAAAGAATATATTTTTTCAGAGATTTTTTGGTGAAAGGTTTAAATAATTAGAAAATATGCAAATAATATCCTATATTTTCATTTATTTAAAGTATACAAAATCATTATTTGCCGTCTGGTGACAGTTCTCTGTGTGTGTTCCCCTTTAAGAGCGCTCTCATGAAAGTGCCTCGAGTTAAAGTGAATAAGTAAGTTTATACATACGTTGACATGAATCTGTGCTACAGTTCTGACTTTCTGTGTCTTCTGGTGGGCACGCTTCCGTAGAATTAATGTACACCCGGCTTCGTGTCTGAGTCCCTCCATCACAAGTTACTGTGCATGCTGACCATGCCATCCAGTTTCCTTTATCACAGCCTGCAACCGAACCCGGTAATTATGTATCTTTTCTGATAACGCACGTTACTGGGCCGATACTGGGGCCCATACCAGGCCAAAATGGTCCGGTATTGGCCCAGTAACGTGTGTTATCACTCGCATAATGAACAATGGAAATGTATTTATACAATTAAAACGAATGTTTTATATAAGGTTACATTTACGTGAAGCAAAATATACCAAAATAAGTTTTTAAAACATTTAAACTACTGCTAATCATTCCCATCGAAATGTTCACATTTGGTTTTATACATCTAACGTAAGGAGAGATGATATAATAACTTTTGACATACATAAGTATATAATTTAAACTATTGGACCGTTTGAAAAATTCTATTTAAATTTCATTAAAGTTGTCAAATTTTGTTTTAGAAATATACAATACATTGCCTGTAATGAAAAGGTTAACTATATATTAAATTCTTATGTCATGGAATATCCGAGATTTGCTGATAAGTTATAGCGAAGGAGGTCTACGGGATAATAATCAGCTCATAGGCATAGGGGTAGGGGGCAAAAGTTTCCTTCCTTGGTTAGATATATGAAATAAAATGAATTGATCATTGTATTAGAAAGACTCGGGGACAAATCTACTCATTTATCAATTGGCCAAAATATTAGCAAACTTGAAATCTGGCTAATGGAAAGCAGGATTGACTAATGATTAAAATTGTATTATTTTATATAATTTTCTCAAATAATAACAAGAAAACCTAATTGTTAAGAGAAATATTAATGTAACTAGCATCAATATAATTCCTTAGTCTGAACAAATTACATGTACCTCCAATCATAATATCTTGATTAAAGAATAAACTGTTTATTATTTTGAAACTAGTTTGCCTGGAAGCTGTTGCTGCCTAAGCAACAGCTTCCAGGCAAATTAGTTTCAAAATATTCAACATAATCTTGTGTATAGTTCATTTGAATGATTTATCTGCTGGTGGCACATGGTAGACATTGGCTTATATAATATTTACGAATTGGCTAAGAAAAAAATAGTTACTGGTAGCTAATCTGTTGGATAATACCTTCCAAAAGCTTGGCCTGCCCTGATAAGTGATTAGCAAGAATGAAGGCCGACCATCTTGTCATTATTTTTTGTCAGGAAGAGACGTTTGGACGAATGCAAGTGCGGGTGGTTTGCCCATTTCGGACATGCGCAAGAGCGTGATTTGTCTCTTCCAGTGTTTGTATATGTGAGCATGCAGAAATGAACACAATCATCAATTTTAAACTATAACTAGCCAGTTAATATTATTATAATTATATGTAAACAAATCAAATGGTTATTCAGACTAACTGGGTTGACTTGAATAGGTTTGAAATTGCACTATATAAAATGAAAACTGGTAACAGATTAATTATTTCATGAATATTTGACGTGATGGCCTGTTAAAAACTTAAAATTTTTCGGATAAATCCAGAGAGATTGTCGTCCTGATAATGCATATTTACCATATCAAATACTTACATGGTATATCCGAATTGCAATCTCCCCATTCTTTAGGATCACCATTACACGAATTGCCTCCACACCTAGGAGCGGGACCCGCGCATCGATGAAGCCGATGTCTCCGGCCTCCGCTACAGTGTTTTGAACAACCTCCCCAATCTCCCCATGTAGTCCAGTCACCATCAACTGCATGACACGATAAAATATGTTCACATGAAGCAATAGCAAATTTTGCCATTAACCCTTTGGCACTCATATCAGCCAAAAATGCCTTCTACAGTTGTCTTGAGAAATGTCCATTTGATGACCTTGAGTAAACCATTTTTGAAAATTTACCACTGGAATGACTGGCTCGATAACCGAGCCAGTTATTCTAGTGGTAAATTTTCAAAAATAGTCTTCTCTTGGTTTGCAAATGGACATTTTATATGAACAAATTTGCTGAATATTTTTAAAACAATTTGACTGAAAGTTGGTGGTGGATTAGCCACTAACAACTTTCACTCAAAATATTTTCAAAATATTCAGCAGATCCAGATATATAACCTCTGGAATATATATGGTGTCTGGAAAGACTCAGCAGCCTGAACAAGAACCATTCCAACATGAATACGTTTGTTCAAAATGCAAAAAATCTACCCTTAATTATAACTTCAATGTTGCAGTACGTATCAGCTGCTGAGAGAAGTGATCTGGCCTTTGTCAACCTCTTTTCTTGAAAAGCTGTATGGGCCTGTGGAAGAACTGCAGAAAACCACAGATTTCATCTTGAGAACGGCTCTTCAAGTGTGATACCAGCGATCGAAAAGAAGAAGATGATTATAGCTTCTAATCTAAACTGCAGGTCACGAACATTAAACGTTCCTGCGGTCCGTGGCAATGACTTTTTACTTCAGGGTAACCAAAGTTTAACACACTGGTTGCCTTGAGGGGGGGGGAACCTAGATAAGTTATTATTTTCACGGCCTGTATATGTAGTCACGGTGGTTAATTATTTTAATTAGTCTTAATCCTTTAACACGCAAACTTTTTCAAGAAAATTCCAATTTTTTTCATAGAAAATGTCCATTTGCAGACTAAGAGAAGACTGTTTTTGAAGATTTTCCACTGGAATGACGGGCTCGGTTATCGAGCCAGTCATTCCAGTGGTAAATTTTCAAAAATAGTCTGTAAATGGACATTTCTTAGGACCACTGCAGAAGCCACTTTTGGCTGATTAGGGATAAAGGGTTACTATAATGGTTGAGTTGATATTTACGAGGATTCTGTAGTCTATATAGCTTACAACAACACATATTTTCAACATAATTTACAGAAATGGGGCAACCTG
>JAVVLW010002202.1:0-32500 GCA_034401795.1 Chaetoderma sp. LZ-2023a | reverse complement strand
TTTTGCAAAGGTTAGTGTCATTACACAGTGAGAAAATTTCAGAGTCAAAATACACTTTGCACGATGCTAGGAAGATCTGAATAACCGCTAGCATTATGCATAAAATTCATTGCGCATAAAATTCCAAAGAAAGAGTCAACAAACTGCACAAATTTTATTCGGAAACATCTTCATCCCAAATTCATGGCCAACAAGTTTACGCAACATGGTGTGAAAAGTCAAGTTATTGCACATCAGTATTTGGAGACCAGTGGAATGAATGCTTTAAACAAAGGAATGTGTGTTTCTGCTGCAGAAAACTGGGTATCAGCAAGTCCTGATGGTATAATAAACGGTGACACGGTTCTTGAAATTAAGAGTCCAGTTCCTACAAATTGGACCACTCGTGACGTACTGTTTACAAAGGGAAAATATGACGTGTTTTAGAAAGATAATGATCACAATCTTTTGAAGGAAAATGGTAGCATGGGCTTCTACTTGCAAACGCAGTTACCAATGTTTTGTACTGGTCTAACAAAATGTAAGCTTCTTATCTGGAGAAGTGAATTAGACCATAAGTTCATAGATGTCCCATACAATGAGAGATATGTTGCTGAACATGTAGAAAGATTTAGGTTATTTTACGTTAAGAAAATGATGCATCATATCGTTGATGAAATTGATGAGTACAGATTAGTTTTCAGCAAAAATGTTTGAACAATTTATAGGCAAGTAATCTACGCCGTAGATATGTGTAGATTTATAAACAATGAATAGCTTTCCCCTTTGATCAATGTAGCTCTCAATTGACCATTCTGGTTTAAGCTAAGCCCCTCCCACCTCTAGCTAAGCTCCACCCACAGCTCGCTCGTGTTTGGATAGATAGATCTCTGAACACCCTGACTATCAATTTCCAAAAAACTACACAGGTAAGCTGTTGAATATTTTGAAACTAATTTGGCTGGGTGCTGTTGCTGCCTAAGGCAGCAACAGTACCCAGTCAAATTAGTCTCAAAATATTCAACAGCATGTTTATTAAATAGCAAAGAATTACAAAGACATACAATTTATACAACGTGTCGGACCCTGAGATTTGATGACTGTCTATATGGAACCCTTCGTGATGTAATGATTGTGACATCATACAATCGCTGAGCTGATTATGGCGTCATACAAGGTCAGATGATGGATGGATACTCTTGAAAGGTGAATTATCAGCTTCTTATTGCATTTCCTCTTTAGCAGTATAACTGGTGCCTGTTTCTTTTTTATTTGAAGCCGCTGTCAACAGTTGATGTATAAAACAGCAACAGCTTATAAGAATGTATTTTCAAATTGAACACTAGTTCTCTAGACTATTATCCATACTTAACTTGAGGAATGACATTAAACTTGGTAGTCAAATGACCCAGGCCTGACAGTTACAGCTCTGTGGCATTGATACAAAAAATGTACATGATTGTGACACCATGTTACCTCAAATATTGTACTGGCTGATGATAATGATAAGATGATTCAAGGGAAAGTGATGTGTAAGACTGCCTTTATTAATTTTTGACAAGCCTTCGCACATCAATGAAGTGAGAAAGCTTTTCAATATTAATCAAGTCAGTCCTAAGCCATATTCCACTCGAATCAATAAATAACAGATGTATGCAATGATGTCCTCTCTTGGCTTTATATTTACTGGCTCCCCCATAGTGTGAAATCCAAGGCTCTCTGGGTGGGCCATAAACATCTTTGCTCGATGAGTTTTACAAACAGTGCTGATCTATTACACATTTTGTATAGTGCAGACCCAACAACCAAACTCTTATGAAATATAACACAAGATCGTTTGTGATCGTGTCATATAATAAGATTTCCTATATGTTGTTTTACAAATACTCCTACATGTAATGTTTGTAACTGCTCTAACTCTGCAAGCTGTAAATTCAAATTAAAGTTGATGACACACTTAAAGATGTTTGTGTTATAAGCTTTCAAAATAACTGTCATATCCCAGCGATTAGAAATCTATTATGTACTAATCTTAACCCTTTAACACTTCTTCTTTTCGTTCGCTGATCATACCGCCAGTCCTGTAAGTGACTATCGACATGATCATAAGCGTTAAGTGTGTGGATCCATGGTTTATTAGAGTGCGCCATGCGGCCTGGAACCTCCGTCTTCAGCACTCGAGGTTTCTGTCAGGGTTACCTCACCCTTACCTCCTTTAGTCGCCTCTTACGACACCCTTTAACACTCATATCAGCCAAATACAGTTTCTGCAGTGCATTTGATAAATGCCCATTTGCAGACCAGCAGAAGACTATTTTTTTTAATTTACCACCGGAATGACTGGCTCGATAACTGTCTTCTAGTCTTCTCTTGGTATGCAAATGGGCATTTATCAAGAGCACTGTAGAAACCTGTTTTGGCTGCTATGAATGAGAAAATATATACCTACTAGTATAACGCGGTGAACTCGTTACAGGGATACTACGTGGATATGTAACACGACAACATTGACTTTAATATTAGCGGACCAATTGGTCAATGGATCAGGGACCATTATTGAATTCGGTATCGGTGTGCCCATTGGTCAACAACATGGGATCAATATTGTTGACCAATGGGCACGCCAATATCAAATTCAATATTGGTCCCTGTACATCGTTGCGTTCCAGTCGACTCCAGTTACCTTTAGAAAGCAGTAATCCGTTACTGATCCATATGTGAATAAGAGGCCCAAGGGGCCTGTGTCGCTCACCTGGAGCGCTATGCATTTTTGTCAAAATTCTTGGTGGGTGGATTAGTAGTCTTTTAAATGAGTTTGTGGACATTTTTGCAAGACCAATATGTCTGCCAAACATGCAACATTTTGATTGGTCCTCTGCGACCATGTTTCTGACGTATCACCTTCCCTTGAACAAACTTTAATGGCACTCAATGCCTAATCGTTATATCCCAAATTGCGTCCAATCCGTTCAGTAGTTCTAGAGTTGTTTTGGCAAAAAATAGGTTATCCAAGATGGCCGCCGAATTATTTGGCCAATCAAGTTCCCTTGAACAACTTGGTGCAGCTCTTGTCCTAGATGATATTTCATGCATTTTGAATTGATCCCCCTAGCAGTTTCGGAGAAAATTTTGAAAGATATTTCTAAAAATCTACCAATATCCAACATGCCCACCAACCAAATTGGCCGATCAGCTTTGTTTGAACAAACATGGACCTCTATGCCCTAAGAATGCCTCCTGCCAAATGTACTTGAAATCGGTCCAGTGGTTCTCGAGAAGACATTTTAAATTTCCCATTGCTATGGTATGGAATTTTTGGCAGGAAAAAGATCCAAGATGGCTGCCAAAATGTTTATCCAACAGTTTAAAAGATGACAAATATGAAATCAGAACAATTTCGGCCTCAAAATTCATCAAACAAAAAATCCAATATGGCCGCCAAGCATGCTACATTTTGATTGGTACACGGTGGTCATGTTTTTTGACGGATTAACTTCCATTGAACAAACTTTAATGGCACTTAGTCTCTAATCATACCTCCCAAATTTCAGCCCGATCCCTTTAGCTGTTCTGCAGAAGTTGTTTTCGGGAAAACTATGTCTATCAAGATGGCCACCGAACCAGCTGGTCACTCAAGTCCTCTTGAACAAACTTGGCTTACCTCTTGCCCTCGATGAGGTTTCATGAGTTTCGAACCGATTTCCCAAGCGGTTTCGGAGAAGATTTTTACATACGTTTCCTAAAATCGGTCGCCATGGCATAAACTTACTAGGCCAGGTGAGCTAATAATGGTACAAATACGTGGTAGTCTAAAGCATTGTCGTTAGCGAGAGATGCTTGGCTAAATAATATATACAAGCATTTAGAAAATCAAATGCAAGGCCAAACTTACCAAACTTGGCAGTTAGAGGTGTTGAATATCGATCCGTTAGTGTATTCGGTGCCAGCTTCATCGTAGCATGGACAACTATTCTGGTCGACACATACGCCATTATACTCAACTTCATCCGGTAGACATGCACAGCCGGGATCACAGTAGTCAGGTTCAACACATGATACGCTCAGGCGATAATCTCTGCAGGTTATTGGGCATTGTCCACTGCAGTTTACAGGCACCTGGTCTGGTCTACACTCAGGTGCTAAAAACACATGCAGAACAGATGCTTAGACGAGGTTAGCGACCGCCTAGTCAATGTTTTCAAATGAGATTTTACTAAACATGTGTGGTAAATTTAACACTTTAACCCGTGAATTTGTACAAGAAAATTTCAATTTTCTCGTAGAAAATGTCCATTTGCAGACCAAGAGAAGACAATTTTTGAAAATTTACCACTGGAATGACTGGCTCGGTTATCAAGCTAGGCATTCCAGTCATAAATGTTCAAAAATAATCTTCTCTTGGTCTGCAAATGGACATTTCTCAAGACAACTGCTGAAGTCATTTTTTATATGAGTGTTAAAGGGTTAATACTAACTGTCTCGATGCTACAATCCATCAGACAACAATTTCAATGAGCAAATACTCCTGACTTGCTGAATCCTTTGAAAACAATTTGACTGAATGTTGTCAGTGGCTTAGCTCCCAAGAATTTTTAATCAAATTGTTTTCAAAATATTTAGCCTGTCAAGAGATATAACCCTTGGAATATGTTGCCCACAAAAGCTCAGCAGTCAAACGGTTACATAGAAAATCGCTTCAGATCCTCCATCTAGCACTGGTCAGTGAATCCATGTTACATTCTTATATAGAGATGTTCATATAAAAAAGAATTAATCAAAATATATCTATGTTTGATATGCATAATTAGCAAATAATTAGAAATTAGTTCATATTTGAGCGTGCTATATATATATATATATATATACACACATACAGGTTATGACATTGAATATACATATATACAGGTGCTCCTTTTAATGATATTAAACATAACCCACTCCACCATTTTATCATATTTAAAATATGCCATTTGAACAATGGCGTCAAATATATGCCAGTTCTTTTCCCTCCAACTCACTTTCTCCCTGCCTGCCTACACGCATGCCTGCCTACATGCATGCATGCCTGCCTGCCTCTTCCCCCCCCTCCCTCTCCCTTTGTTAGTAAATAGAGTAAAATGATTTTCACTATATCACCATTAAGCCTTCATTATGATGGCGCTTCACAATAGAAGAATCCAATCTGTCAGTCAAATACACGAGATTATAATAAATGATGTCACATGTAGGTTGGCGTCACAATCAGTGGACCTTTCCAGTTTATCCATCCATCATATGATGTCATAATCATTATGTTATGAATGACTCGATTTCGTCCATCTTAAATGCTTAATAGTCCTACACATTTTACAAATTGTATGTCTTCACTATTTAATAAACATTCTGTCGATTATTTTGAAACTAATTTGACATGGCGCTATTGCGCCCAGTCAAATTAGTTTCAAAATATTTAGCAGCTTACCTGTATAGTTTTCTGGAAATTGATAGTCAGGGAGTTCAGAAATCGATTGATCCCAACACGATCAAGGTGTGGGCGGAGCTTAGCTAGAGATGGGTGGGGCATAGCTAACAAGAGTTCTAGTGAAACTCAACATATGCCCGCAGGCATACTTGTTTGAGGAATGCTAGATGTGACCAGTTTGTCTTCAACAAATGACAGTTCGTCTATCCCTAAAACATCTGGTGAACAAAAAATTGTGAGTGTAGGTTCAATACTCTTTGAGACATGACTCGGAAAGAAAATTTTGACGAATTTTAGCTTTTCAGGGGCGATAACTCGAGCAAATATGGGTGGATTTTGCCGAAACGAAATCATTGCCCTTCATCTATCCCTAACACTTCAGCTACAAAAATTGTGAGTGTAGGTTTAAAATCTTCGAGATATGACGAATTTTTACTTTTGAGGGGAGATAACTTGGGCGGCAAATATGGGCAGATTTTGCCAAAATGAAATCATTGCACTTCGTCTATCCCTAACACATGTTGGAAAAAAATTGTGAGTGTAGGTTCAAAACGAGATCTACTCCGGACAAGAAATCAGACGGACGGATGCATGTACGCACGCATGGATGGACAGCGAACGCCATCACCTAATACGACCCCACTTATGCGGGCATATAAAAATGGAAAGGCCCATTATGAGCCTAAGCAACAAGAAATGCAAATTTTGGAGCCAAACTAAAGCAAACGGTATATGCAAGGGAAAAGGCGTGGTTGTATTGGAAGCCAATAGCTAACAAAAGTGACTGGTTACTCTGCGCATGCGCGTTGTTGGGTCCTGGATAGTCCGAGTTTGACAGCTGTCTCACATGCCTATTAGGGGCAGGTTTTACTTTTAATTCTGTGCAATATTGGCCTAGGAAGATATTTTTAGCAAATATCAATGAGTATCAGGATGGTAAATATATGCTTGATGTGAAAACTCCTGACCTGCTGAATAGTTTAAAAACAATTTGACTGAAAGTTATTAGTGGCTTAGTCACCAACAACTTTCAGTCAAATCACATTCAAAATATTTAGTAGGTACAGAGATATAACCCCTGGAATATGTTGTCTGCAAAAACTCAGCAGTCATGCGGTTAATACTAACTTAGGTTATTTTGATGAACTTTCACACATAAATGTGCTTCATTCCATCCTGATGAAGCGCATTTATACGTGAAAGTTTGTCAAAATAAACTAAATTAGTGACATAGTCAAAGGTACTATCTTTGAATCCTGTTTATTGTTTATACAGACTAACATGGATACCTCACATTTCTCACAACTCAAATAATAATCTGGTACATCGACCACTTATTTCCCTGGTATACTATCCAACTCTTTCCTTGGCATGTCAGCAAACAATTTCCATGGCATGCCACCCTATATCTCTGATGATTTCTTACGTGTAGTTGGGCAATCATCTGGAACGCATGACTGAGTTTGAAAAGATGCACTTGCACAGAAAATAGGATGAACTGGGAGTCCATTATAGAGACATGATCTTGTACGAAGCTGGGTGCCACCGACACAGCCACTGCATGTACCCCAGAAAGACCATGAAGACCATTGAGCAATAACTGAGAAAGAATGCAAAATAACGGATGAACACATTTTCTTCGACTTGATATTTATTTTGTATTATATCTAAACCCCTACTGATCACAGTTTATTACATGCTTGAATATAGCAGCCAATGAAATGCCTGCATTTCTACAATGTGGCCATCAAATAACGTTCCATAATATCCCCTAACAACCTGAATGGCCCTTTCTAGTTTATCAATCCATCAGATCCACTCACCTACGCTATGTGTAGAATGACGTCAAAATCAATGACATCATGAATGATGCAGATAAATACATCACAAACACATAATTCATCACAAACACATAATTGAAGACAGACTAAGCATTGTTGTATGAATTGTATGTCATTCCTATTTAATAAAAATTCTATTGAATATTTTGAAACTAATTTGACTGAGCACTGTTACTACAACAGCACCCAGTCAAATTTGTTTCAAAACATTCAATCACTTACTTGAATAGTTTTCTGGAAATTGATTATCAGGGAGTTCAGTGACCGGTCGATCTCAATATGAGAGAGGTGTCGGTAGCGCTTAGGGTAAGATGGGCGGGGCATAGCTAAAACCGGAAAGGTTCATTGGATTCCAAGAACCTGCATTATGGACTGGGACTATTGATAAATTATAAGAAGATTATTTCGTTGTCGTTTCTGAAAGCATTGATTGATATCGCATGTAAATATTACATCATAATATTATTACATCACAGCGCTAGTAAAACATAAATTAACCCTAAACCATTGAACTTCTTCATGAAAATTTAAATCTTATCATAGAAAATGCCTATTTGCAGGCCAAGAGAATACTATTTTTGAAAATTTACCACTTGAATGACTGGCTCGGTGATTCCAGGGATAAATTTTCTAAAATAGTCTTCTCTTGTTTTACAAATGGGCATTTCTCAAGACCACTGTAGAATCCTTTTTGGGCTGATATGAGTGTTAAAGGGTTAATTACAGCAGTACAGCTCAGAAAGAAACTTAACCTGTTTCCAAAAACAAAATACTGTTGGGTATTTTGAGTATAATTCACTTTTCCAGAGTATCCATCCATCATCTGACCTCGTATGATGTTATAATCATCTCAGCGCGTGTATGATGATGTCACAATCATTACGTCACAAAGGGTTCCATGTAGACCGTCATCAAATCTCAAATAGTCCGACACGTTGTATGAATTGTATGGCTTTGTAATTCTTTGCTCTTTAATAAACATACTTAGGCAGCAACGGCACCGAGTCAAATTAGTTTCAAAATATAAAAACAGCTTACCTGTGTATTTTTTTGGAAATTGATAGTTAGGGTGTTCAGAGATCGATCGATCCCAACACGAGTGAGGTGTGAGTGGAGCTTACCTAGAGATCGGCGGGGCATAGCTAAAACTACCTAACGCTTCAAATCCAATTATGTTGACACTATTCCACAAAATATTTCTCACGTCATGGTTGAAATTGTACTAACAAATATGTCTGGCCTTTTTTGGTTAGAGATACATATGAACTTATTCACGAGCTCGCAGTGCTGCAACACGTATTGATTTGCAAAAACATGTTTCTTGATGGTAATGGATCTTTCCAGTTTTAGCTATTCCCCGTCCATCTCTAATTAAGCTCCACACACGCTTCGCCCGTGTTGGGATCGGTCCCTGAGCTCCCTGTCTATCAATTTCCAGAAAACTATACTAGTAAGCTGTTGAATAGTTTGAAACTAATTTGCCTACGGCAGCAACAGCGCCCACTCAAATTAGTTTCAAAATATTCATCAGAATGTTTATTAAATAAGAGACATACAATTCGTACAGCAACGCTTAGTCCGTCTTCAATTATGCGTCCGTGACGTACTTAATGTCATTCATGACATCATAATGACCTTATTGATTATGATATCATTCTACACGTCACGTTGTTGATTATGAAGTCATTTAATGGATCGATAAACTGGAAAAGTCAATTAGTAACTAGGAAATAAACACAAGCTTACACTGAATCATTTATCTACTCATCTCCACAATATATCTAGATTAACTCATCTCGCGTCAACTTAATTATTGTTATAATGGTAAAACAGGTCAAGACGGCCTCTGCAGTAGTCTTGAGAACTGTTTATTTGAAGGCCAAGAGAAGACTATTTTTGAAAATTTACCACTGGAACGACTGGCTCAAAACAAAATAATTGTCCTAAATTCCTGTGTTAAATTTACAAAGACAGTATTCTCTTGGCTAGCAAATGGTCATTCACTGAGCAAATAGTTTAATTTTCTTTAAAACATCTTGACAAATTAAAGGGTTAGTTAATAAAAGCAGCATTTGAGTACTTTGAGACGCTGCTGACAGGTGATGGGGTAAACATTTTACATTAAATTTCCTAGTCTGATATGTGGTATGTACTATGCTTAACCCTTTAACACTCATATCAGCCAAAAACAGCTCCTGCAGCGGTCTTGAGAAATGTCCATTTCAGACCAAGAGAAGACTATTTTTGAAAATTTACCAGTGAAATGACTGGCTCGATAACCGAGCCAGTCATTCCAATGGTAAATTTTCAAAAAGTTTCTTCTCTTGGTCCGCAAATGGACATTAGCTTTGAGAAAATTGAAATTTTCTTGAACAAATTCGGTGGTTAAAGGGTTAAAAGTCTGTACCGAACTCATAAGATGTCAGTCACGAGGTGTATGCATTGTCCAATGCAGAGTTAGACACAAGGTGGACTAGTACAATAACTAGAGACCTGGCTGATTGCACATAGTGAGCTATTGGGACATTGTGGATAACCTTAATTCTCAATAATTCTCGGAAGCCGGACGTCGGATACCAGGATGCAGAACACCATTAGGATCGCTACCGGTAAGTCAATCCTTCGTCAACTTCATAGTGGTGCAATATGGGTAGTAAGAATATAAAGGTTACTTATCTAGTAAATGTCTCACCAATACAATCCGGATAGTAGCAGTCTTGTGTTTCGAGAGTTGGTTCTATACATGCAGTGTTGTTTGAATTGTGTACCAAATCTCTTGATCTCGACTTCATGCCGTTATTACAGGTTGCACTGCAGGCAGTCCATGCTGTCCATGTTGAATATATACATTCTGGTAAAGAGAAAATCAATTTATCGTTAAAAAAATGTAATATATAGCAGCAAGAGTCGCGATCGGCGTGCATAGTTAGGTGAAGATTAAATGATTATGGATTGATTTGGTCCGCCGCTCAAGTATCTTACATGATCTTGTACCAGTCTGGGTGCCATGTCTTAGCTCGGTCACGAAAAGTGAAAGGTTCAACATTTAAGTCTTTAATGAATTTACAACTTAAAAACATTCTACTGAATATTTTGAAACTATTTTGACTGGGAGCTGCAGCGATATGCAGTAACCATACAAGTCAAATTACTTTTAAAATATTCAACTGCTTACCTATATAGTTACCTTGAAATTTTGATTCTGGGAATTCAGGATTCAGTTTCAAATCGGTTGGATCATGCATATGTCAGTGGGCGGAGCTTGGATAAAACTGGGCGGACACTGCTAGAAGGGGGTCATTTATTGACTGGAGTTCACAAATTGTTCTATTCTCAAACAATGGACCTTTCCAGTTTTAGTTATGCCCCGCCCATCACTATAGCTAAGCTCCACCCACACCTCGCTTGTGTAGGGATCGAACGATCCTTGAACTCCCTGACTATCACTTTCCAGAAAACTATACAGGTAAGCATATGCTCGATGGTAAACTTGGAAAGGTGAATTGATTTAGTGTTTCCATTAGAAAAAGTCTCTAACATGGATATCGTCCAGACTCATAAATTAGTCATTTCTAATTATAAGGTTTGAAATCTTCATATCCAAAAGGATACAGAAGGGTCTCCAGACTCTCCAGGTGAAACAAGGGGCCTCACTCACCTGGAGCACTATACATTTTTGTCAAAATTGTTGGTGGGTGGTTTAGGACTAGTCTTTTAAATGAGTTTGTGAACATTTTTGCAAGTCCGATATGGCCACGAAACACGCTACATTTTGATTGGTCTACTGCGGCCATGTTATCGATATAGCTCCTTCCCGTGAATATACTTTAATGGCACTCAGTGCCTAATCATATCTCCCAAATTTCAGCCCAATCCGTTCAGTGGTTCTGGAGTTGTTTTGGCAAAAAATATGTTATCCAAGATGGCCGCTAAACCATTTGGTCAATCAAGTTCCCTTGAACAAACTTGGTGCAGCTCTTGCCATAGATGCTATTTCATGCATTATTAATTGATCCCCAAAGCGGTTTCGGAGAACAATTTTAAAGACAGCCGGTCAGCTTTGTTTGAACAAAGATGGGCCTGTATGCCCAAAGAATGCTTCCTGCCAAATATACCTGAAATCGGTCCAGTGGTCCTTGAGAAGACATTTTAAATTTCTGATTGCTTTAGCATGGGAGTTTTTGGCAGTAAAAGATCCAAGATGGCTGCCAAACTATTTATCCGACAGTTTCAAAAGTGGCAAATATGAAATTAAAACAATTTTGGCCTCAAAATCCATCAAATAAAAAATTCCAATATGGCTGCCAAACATTGGTGGATCATACATAATACTTGTGTTCAATGGACCTTTCCAGTTTTAGCTATGCCCCGCCCATCACTAGCTAAGCTCCACCCACACATCTTTCCTGTTGGGATCGATTGATCGATCCATGAACTCCCTGACTATCAATTTCCAAAAAGCTATACAGGTAAGCTGTTAAATATTTTGAAACTAATTTGACAGGGTGCTATTGCTGGGTGTAGTTGCTGCCGATGGCAGCAACAGTTTCCAGTCAAATTAGTTTCAAAATATTTAACATCATGTTTATTAAATAGCAAAGACATGTATTTCATACAATGTGTGAGACTATTACGAGTTAAAGGCTAAATAGAATCATTTACCACATGATGATTATGAAGTCATCCTATACACCACGTAGCTGATTATGGTGTCATATGACATCAGATTGATAGATGGATATTCTGGAGAGGTGAATAGTTATGACCTATAAATTGAACCTTGTAATCTGGTATCCTACTGTATGTCTTATTCTAGAATTTAGATGATTTTGGATTATTACTAAACAAGAAGTAATGTATTGTTTCCGCGAAATAGTCCTTACGATGTTACCAGCATGGCCATGAAAACTAGTCTGTCACGGATATATTTGGAGACTTATTACTAGCCGGGTACATATCTGTCACAGGGCCAGTTGAAGGTCGGTGCAGACTCCGACTAAATGAAAACATATTGTTTATTGTTCTACATATGCTTGTTCCAATGTAACATGTATAAATAAATAGTATTGATCAATCACATGGTATGCACTGTTATCGCATTTTATGTGGATTCATGAAAATAGAAAGACCATGAAAATAGAAAGCGAATCCAATTTTTGAAAACTTACCACTGGAATGACTGGATCAATAACCGAGCTAGTCAGTACAGTCATAAATTTTCAAAAAAATATATTCTCTTGACTTGTAAATGGACATTCAATAGCCAGATATTTTAATTTTCTTGACCAAATTTGACCATTAAAGGGTTAATTTTCTACATACAGTATCTCTCTTTTAATTGGCTGCTTCAAAACCTCACTCAAATACTCCCCTACGTATCCATCATGAAGAACTTCTAACTATATAATTCTTCACTAATCATACTTACGATCACAGTAAGCTGCGGTGCAATTTATCACGCCATCTACGCAATCACTGTTATATATAAAAGAGAAAATAATGAACCTGTGATAGGGAGAGTACTACAGTAGGCTATAAATAAGTTTTGAAATAATCAAAATTGGTGGTTAATATAATGCCTTGTCTTAATTAATGTATTTATTGCATATTAAAGCGATGCTAATCTCATATCAAATGTTGTATTGTACTGAGATTATGATTTAAAGATTCCATATCATTCATATTCTGTCACATTCCCTAATCTGTACACAATTATCTGCTTTGCAATATCGCGTAAAAATTTAATAGTGATCTCAAACCATTTTCTCTCTTCAAGCGATAATGTGTGAACATGTAAGTGCCAATGCATTGCATTCCTTATTATGTTATACTCATCTTGCTGAATATTTTGAAACTATTTTGAATAGAATACAGCTCCTGTCTAGTCCAGCAGTTCCTAGAAAGGAAATGTGAAGGAATGGAGACAGTTACCCTAAGGTTCAAGACTGCCTTTACCCAGGCCACCAGCAGGAACCCAGAAGCTTTCCAGGAAGGCAAAAAAGACATATCTATCACTGCCACCAGATCACCCCAATACCCACGAAGCAAATCCAGGAGCCACGCAAAAAATGGGGTGCCACATCCGGAAACATCAGACGAAGGGGTCCACCCAGTCTCAGATAAGGACCAAACATGGCGCCAAGCTACAACCCATACCCGGCAAGAAACCAGAGGAATGGACCCAGGCAATTTCAAGGGCCTGCCAGAGGACAACAACCATTCCAGGGAGGTCCACCCGGCATAGCAGATGCCATCCAGCTCCTGAAGCGTCTACACAATCAGCAGTATATGTAATCCAGGGAAAATCTCTACCAGACATAACAAATTGTATAATTGTACTAACAACAGTTCTAACACTGAAATACTAAACAGTGAAACTTATACCTCCAAGTTTGTCTTTAACATTTCCTCCCTCAACTTTGACCCTGAACCCATCAAGGTTTTAGAAAAAGGTCTGGGGTTCAGCCCCATCCCTGAAAATTCAGACCGTGGGTAACTACACGACGATCTAAACCATTTCTTTAAATCACTCAGGCTGCCCTCCAGACAGGTTCCCGTCCACACCAGCCGCCACCAGCAATATAAGCCCCTTCGAGGAAAACCTATCCAAAAGGTTTGAACCAAGGAAAACTTGGACACCAAATCCAGGCAGGGATGCATTACTGGATGCTTTCATCAAAGCTGACCTGCATGATGTTAACACACCCATACCCCGTACCCAATTCACCGCAATCTGTCCAACAGACAGACCGACATTCTTAACAATTTAGCTCATAATACCGACATAGTCATCAAACAGGCTGACAAAGGACAGGCCACAGTAGTCTGGGATCGAGAATCCTATATCACAGAAGCCATAAAACAGCTCTCAGACAGCAAATTCTACGATCCCGTTAATAGGGATAACACCCAATTTCTCACAACCCAGTGGAAAAACGAGTCTCACAACTTGTACGCTACGGCAAAATCTCAGACGATATAGCTGCAGGGTCAGTCCCTAACCCACCTAGAACAGCCAGATTCTACGTCTTCCAAAAATACATAAAATTAAACCAGCCAACCTACACCAGGCAGCAATGGCTATCCCACAGAACTCATCAGCAATTTCATGGATGAACCATTAAAAGTCCACATTACCAAAATTCCATCCTATGTAAAAGACACAACCTATTTCTTCAACAAAGTGGAAGAATATGGTGTAACTCCAGCAGGAAACCTGCTGCTCACAATGGATGTCACATCTCTATATACCAACATCCCTCACTGAGGACTAGCCGCAATCTACAAATTCTGGCTAAAACACAGAATTCCTGGACCCTTAACAATAAGTGGTCTCCAGAGCTTACTTAGATTCGTACTGGAAAAACAACTTTTCCTTCAATGGACAACACTATGTCAAAAGAGGGGGCACAGCCATGGGCAGCAAAACCGCATGCACCTACGCCTGCATTTTTATGTCCATCCTGGAAGAATCTCTTCCGAAAAATGCGCCATCACATCCTAGTTTCTATCTAAGATACATAGATGACAATTTCATAGTCTGGGACCAAGACTTAGACAACCTCAACACTTTCCTAGAATATATAAACCTATCACACCCCTCCATTAAATTCACTGCAGAAATCTCTGATTCTAACATCTCTTTCTTGGACACCACAGTCCATAGAAAGGACAACGAAGCAATGACCTTCAGTCTGTTCACCAAACCAACAGCCACACACGGGTATCTGTATTACCAATCAGCTCATCCAAGAGCATGCAAAAATGCAAGCCCCCTGGCTCAGATGTTGAGACTACGCAGAATTTACTCTTGCAAAACTGATGTTTCACTGCAAATCAACTCCCTTGTTAAACACTACAAGGGCCAGGGCTACCCAGCAAAAATCCTCCTGTAAGCTCAAAACACAACAGCTAACAAGGAAAGACAACCTTGTTGTCCTTCAATAAGCACAAGAAACCGTACTACGAGCAATGTGTCCTAGTCACAGACTACAACTCTACCTCTGTCTGCGTCAAGAAAATCATCTCCCAATATTTACAAGCAGCCAAAGGGGTGGGGGGATTTCTTTTTGACCACCCTCTCTTTGGCTAGGGAAGAAATCCAACTATTGGAAACCAGCTCATCAGGGACAAACTCCCTCCATTCGACCATCCTCATATCCTCATTCACCCAAACCCACTGCCAACATGTACCATGCGCATCTGTGGTATTTGCCGCAAGATGATCAAAACCAGGTCTTTCAAAAGCGCCTACACAGGATACACATTTACAGCCAAAATCATAGACAAATGCCGGACATGCAATATGGTATACCTCATCACTTGTCTCCAGTGTACAAAAACAGGAACACTACAGAAACATTTCTCACAATAGAGACTCTCCAGTAGCACGCCACTTCAACTCTGCAAACTATGGCAAAGAACATGTTTACTTCCACATCATCCAGGTTTTAAGAGACCAGGATGTGGACACAAATACTCCTATTAGGGGACAGAAGGAAGCATATTGGATCCACCAACTCCACACCATGGAGCCACTAGGCATGATCCATATTGGATAGGAGCTGTCCCTTTGGCACTCCCCAAATTTCAACAACCCCCCCCCCCCCCACCAAGTTCTTAAGCTTATAATATATGCAACCTGATTTTGGCCAATCAAATGATCACATTTTCTAAACACCTAATAATCAAGGTGGCGACCAGGATCTGGCACATATGTTTAGCAACTCAGCCTAGTGACCCGTTTTTATAGGTTGTCTTCAAAGCAAGTCTGACAGTAACAGAGGGATATGATCTGTTACTCATATATTTGACATTGTAATTAAATGTGTCACATGTTAGATGATGTCACAATCAAATTGACATAGCTCCATCACGAAAATTGAGGCGTTCATCACAAAAGCAGCAACAGATTCCAGTCAAATTAGTTTCAAAATATTCAATATCTTACGGGTATATTTGTCGTACAATTTAGATTCTGAGAATTAGATTTCAAAATTTCAAACCAATTTCAACACTCGTACAAAAGTGGGCTGAATTTAGCGAGAAATAACCGGGTAATACATGTAGGTGGAAATAGATGTTTCTATTAATCATGTCATAGCCATACCAAACATGACAGCCAACATGCAGTTCAACACCCTCTTCAATCAGTTGTCCATCATCCACGTCTTCATCTGGCGATGTGAGTCCACTCACGCCATCCTTTTCAATCCAAACAGTTCCTAAGATGCCAATGTTCTGCAGGTCCGTAATGTTGATGAGACAGACACAGGGTGGTAATTCACAGAAAGTAACATCTGTTTCTGGCAGACAGGTGGTTGTAGTACATACTGGACAAGTCCTGTAGAATAGATTAAAACCAATGATTAAAAGAACAAAATTCAGAACAGTATGGTTGAAAGCAAATTGTTAAAATGATATACCTTTAGAGATTTAAACTTTGTACCACAATGTAATGACATGAAATAAATCTTTGCATGTGAGGATTTCATTCCATATACAGCTACATAAATTTTAGAGTTGAAGTTGAATTAGGTATACGTTATCCCTAGTTCAACTCCACAAAAATTATATTATATAATATATATATTATATTTTGTGTCATTAAATTGCAGTTAAATTTGACTAAAGGACGCAGATTTTTTGTCATATTACATGTTCTAGGAATGGGGTGCGTCCTACAATTGAGTACAGTGTTTGAGCACATTTTTTCTTTTGTCAAGTTTCGTAAAAAAAATAAATGATACCACGGAAATTGCACTCATTTTCACATGGTACAAATTCACGGACTATGTTTAATGCATACCTCAAAACATCATCACGGAAGTGAAATTATTAAATTGGAGTGCCTAAATATCCATTAATAAAGATCATTCATTACATCAAAATTAATCCAGAATTGTACATAAAATGGCGTCGTGAATAGATATAAATCACTTGATTCGCCTCCAAATGCAAAAGATTGTTTTTAATTAGAGCGAGTACTCAGATAAAATATTCTGGACTCGGAACTCTGAATACTATATATTATCATTGCGCGATAGGAACTAAGTATTGTACTTTAAGTCTGATCCGTACCCGTTTGATAACAAATTCCTGTTAACGTATAAGATCTCGCGAGAACACGGCGCCTCCAATTGCAAAAGAGCCAGCGGCTCAGCAACATAAGCTCTTTATCTCATTTTAATTCTGATTCCGTTTTGGATCATTTAATGTTGGTCGGCATTACAAAATTAATGCGCAATACAAGAGTAAACACTGTTCCCTTTATAAATTTTTTCTGAAGAGAAATATTATTTGGTCTGTTCTGATTGGATAAATTCTCCCGTACAAGCCAATGAAAATAGATAATGGCAGATATTAGAAGAACTCTAGTAAACACAACTGCTGATATGACCGCATTCCTAATATCACATGATTTCCATATTTCCTAGGCGACATTTTATGTCAAAAATAACATTGATTTTAATGTAATAAACAATCTTTATTGAAAATATGCGATATTTAGGCTGTCCCATTAATAATTTCACTTCTACGATATCTTTGAGGCATACATTAAACATAGTGGTATGGCGGTAAGCATGCGTATGGAAATTGCATTCAATTTCCGTGGTAGGTTCTATATGAGTTTTAACCATTTTAGAGAATTGATTTCAATTTCTCTATGTTTCCTTTCTATGAGTATACGGATTTTTGGGGAGGATTTGGGCCAAAATTTAGCTTGCATCCAATACAAGCTAGCGGCCTTTCCTCGAATAAAAACGGTAAAATTATTATTATTATTTCAATAACAGAAACCGTATTCAGTTAAATACTTATAAATATACTCAGCGTGATATTGTCATTGGATATTCATTATAACAACGTACGGGTTCCAGGGTTTTTCGCATTTCTGGATTTTTTTTCTGGATCACGCCCAAAGGTGTGTCAACGCAGTAGATGGTCACACCCCTTCCATTGTTAAAATTTACGAAAACCTGACCTTTAGTTTCCGTGACATCCACAGATCTAGAATTTGATCCGATCTGAACTAAAATTATTTTAACCCTTAACACACTGATGTCAATATTCTATCTTTTACTGGGTCAGTAGCAAACAAATTGGTGTACATTTTTCAACAATTTTGGTGGACGATGTTGCTGTCTATGACAGCAACATCTTCCACCAAATTTGTTGAAAACTGAACACCAGTTTATCTTTAAATTTAATTTGAAATTTTAAAATTTAGACATCAGTGTCCTAAGGGTTAACTGAATCACGAGTCCTCTTGCACAGCAAGTTGTGTTAAGATTTGAGACAAATCGGACCACAAGTTTTTTAGATACAGCCCGGAGTAAGGCTTCGTGAGCGACTACATGACTCAATGGCATAACGGTCTATTGAGCTGCTACCCGCTGCTACAAATCCTCACCTGTCTCGCTGTTTACTCCCAGTCCCGCATTGGGCGCTACATTCGCCCCATTCCGACCACTGAGTACATTCTGCAACGAAGACAAGAATGTTATTGACACATAGCAAACATCAGTGAACATAGAAACAATGAACCTGTCCACTTTTAGCTATGCCCCGCCCATCTCAATCTAAGAACTCCACCCACACCACGTCCGTGTTGAGATCATTCAATCTATGAACTCCCTGACTATCAATTTCCAGAAAACTATACGTGTAAGCTGTTTAAATTAGTTTCAAAATATCCAACAGCATGTTTATTAAATAGCAAATACATACAATTCGTGCAACATGGACTATTAAGCGTTACACACGGACTATTTCGAATCACTCATGGCATCATGATTATGATGTCCGCATACACGTCTCTTAGTTGAGTATATATCACATCATTAGATGGATGGATAAACTTGGGAAGGTCCATAGCTTGTTATACATGTAACTGGACAGAATGGCAAATACTGCACTGGTTCATCAAGAGATGTGGTCGTTCCACCTCATGTTTTAAAGAACTGCTGTCTTTGGAACCAAACTTATGGCCATTCCTCGAGCAAGTTTAACTGTATTTCTAAAAGATGTGCTTATAGATGACGGACCATAGGATTGTACAATGATAATTATACTGGAAGGACTTTAAACTCATTACCCTTGCCCGATAAATGGAAGAGGGCATTACATTCGGTGAGTATGTGCGTGGGTGTGTAGGTGCACGTGTGGAGGTGTGCGTGAGCGCATGTGTTCGAAAATGTATCTAAAAAGCTAATAATTTGATTTCACTAAAATCATAGTACAACAAAGAATCTTTCTGTGGAACAGAATTTCCAGACATTGGCCGTGATCTGGATAAAAGACGGGATATGGATTAAATTTGGTTCAAATTTTAGCACAAGAAAGCGTGTGACCATTCAATAGGATTCCATAAGTTTGGTCATGACATGAACAGCAACAAGCCCCCCCCCAACCCCCGGTCAAATAGTTTCAAAATAGTAAGCATATAACATGCAGTTATCTTTAAATTTAGATTCTGGGAATTGAGGTTTCACAGATTCAAATTGATTACATGCATAACAAGAGCTCCCCAAACGGTGCATAATGCCCCGCCATGATGACAAACCAATGAATGAATTATCAGAAAATATTTATTTCTTCCTCAGACTCATCAGACCAGTCATCCTTATGAAGTGTCAAAGCCATCCGTTAAATGATCAAGGAGGTATCGTCTGGAAACCAATTTTCAAGATGGCTGCCGCTAATTGGATTTCGGATTATCGTTAATTTTGATAAGTTTCTTCACCAGACATATTCAAACGACCCTAGAAGTGATCCGATAAATGGTAACAGAGTCATCCAGAAACCAACTTTCAAGATGGTACCCTGGCAGCCATCTTGGTGTTCAGATCATCATCCATTTCGATAGGTTTTATTCTCCAGACCTAGTCCAACCACCCCATGAAGTTTCAAAACGATCCGATAAACGGGAACAGAGTTATCATCTGGAAACCAATTTTCAAGATGGCCACCGATGGCTGGTGGCCATCTTGGATTGCGGCTCATTGTCGATTTCGATAGGTTTCTTCCTCAGACCTAGTGCAACCACCCAATGAAGTTTCAAAGCGATCCGATAAACGCTAACAGAGTTATCATCTGGAAACCAATTTTCAAGATGGGCACGGGTGGCTGGCATCCATCTTGGATTTTGGATCATCATCGATTTTGATACTTTTCTTCCCCAGACCTAGTCCAACCACCCTATGAAGTTTCAATGCAATCCGACAAACGGTAACAGTTATCATCTGGAAAGCAATTTTCAAGATGGCCGCTGGTGACTGGCAGCGATCTTGGATTTCGGATCATCATCGATTTTGAGAGGTTTCTTCCCCAGACCTAGTCCAACCACTCTATGAAGTTTCAAAGCGATCCGATAAATGGTAACAGAGTTATCATCTGAAAACCAATTTTCAAGATGGCCACCGGTGGCTGGCGTCCATCTTGGATTTCGGATCATCGTCTATTTCGTTAGGTTTCTTCCCAAGACCTAGTCCAACCACCCATGAAGTTTCAATGCGATCTGACAAATGGTAACAGAGTTATCATCCGGAAACCACTCTACCGCCCATATGTCCGCCCGCGTACCCGGACAGACGGCGCCATTACATAATACCCCGCCAAGTTTTTTGGCGGGGTATAAAAAGTGGGCGGAGCTTAGTGAGAAATGGGCGGAGCTTAGTGAGAAATGGGCAGAGCTTAGATAGAAATAGGTTCTTCTCTTGATTCTGAAAACATTAACATTCAATGGGGAAGATTTTTCTGAAACAGTGTCTCTGAAATAACATTTTCAGATATTTACGATTTATGCTGAAATTTCTCAGAATTAACATATCAGACAATTTTTTGAATGGATGAATCCACTTTTAGCTATGCCCCACCATTGTCTAGCTAAGCTCCGCCAGCGCTTTGCCAGTTGGTTGAACCGTGAACTTCCTGAATCTCAATTTCCAGAAAACTGTACATGTAAGCATTGTGCGTGTTGGGATCGATTTATATACTTTGAATCCTGAATTTCCAGAATGACAATTTCAAGATAAGCTGTTGAATATTTTGAAAGTAGTATGTAAGTAAGGTAAACTGTTGAATATTTTGAAAATAGTTTGAGCGGGTGTTGTTGCTGCCTATGGCAGAATATTTATTAAATAGTAAACAAATACAATTCGTACAGTTGACAGACTATTCAATGTTCATGACAGACATACATGTAGTTACATCATTCATTACACATTTTGATTGTGATGACGAGGCCTACATATAAGGTAATTCATTACGTCATATACTTGAGCGACAGATTGGATTCATCAATTATAACACAGCAGAAGAAATCAATAAGGAGATAATTATGTTTTAAATGTCGAAAACCATTGCTTAAAGTTCTCATGTCCCAATAAACATAGAAATATTAGCAGGAGATATGAGATACTTGTTGATCTATGTGCAATAGACCTTTCCAGTTTATCCATCCCCCATATGATATCATAATCAACTACGTGATGTGTAGGATGATGTCATAATCATGACATCATGAATGATTTGAAATAATCCCTCTTTAACGCATCGGACACATTGTACGAATTGTCTTTACCAACCACACCAACCAGTCAAATTAATTTCAATATATTTAACAGCTTACCTGTATAGTTTTCTGGAAATTGATAGTTAAGGGCTCTGAGGGATTGAGCGATCCCAACATGAGCGAGGTGTGGGTGACACTGAGCTATTGATGGGTGGGGAATAGCTAAAACTGGCAAAGGTCAATTCAGCCAACATGCAATGCCTTGACTCCATTTTTTTTGTAACTATTGGATGCCATATTACATGTAGTTGAGTCTATTCTCCATAAGGATTTCTCAAACAAAAATTCCCAGTCTGCAACAGACCCAAATAATGTGGTGTTAAATTGTTACACCAAACGGGCATGCAGGACATTGCATACTGGGTAAATTCCAGAGATTCAACAAATATTGCATATCTCGTGCAAATTTTCTCTAATTATTGGAACAGGAGAACATTAATATACAGACCCGCTCGTGGTAATGTTTCTGCATCTGGCAGGATAGTGGTCACTATAGTAACCATATGAATTCAGGTCCCACTGTAACCCTTCTTGTGTCAACTTAACACTTTAACCCTTCAATTTTGTTCAAGAAATTCTTTTATTTCTCATAGAAAATGTTCATTTGCAGACCAAGAGAAGACTATTTTTGAAAATTTACCACTTGAAGGACGATAACTGAGCCAGTCATTCCAGTGGTAAATTTTCAACAATAGTCTTCTCTCGGTCTGCAAATAGACATTTTTCAAGACCACTGCAGAAGCAGTCCTATAATGGTCAAACCTTTTAAAAATGGCCACAGCAGTCATCTTGAGAGATGTCCATTTGTAGGTCAAGAAAAGACGATTATTGAAAATTTACCACTGTAATGACTGGCTCGCCAGTCATTCCAGTGGTAAAATTTAAAAATAATCTTTTCTTGGTCTGCACATGGATACTGACTAAGAAAGCTGGCCAACACACATGGCAACAGAAGGCTTTTTTGATAAATTCCAGTGGCAAATTTACTAAAACTGTCTAACCGGACATTCACTTTGCAAAATTGAAAATTTCTTACGGTATCTAGACCATTAAAGGGTTAATTTATATATGTAGTATTGGACAAAGCTTACCACAGTTGACTTCATCTTCTCCATCAGGGCAATCATTCGTAAAATCACAGATCTGACAAAATGAGTGAACAAATAGACAAATAACAAACGTGTGTACTATTGCTAAAACATGATTTGTAAAGAGTGATGAGATATGATTGCTCCCGTGCATACGCTTATTTGTGTGTGTATTTGTGCATGCGTGCATGCATTTATTTGTGTGTGTATTCATTCAAGTGTGCATGCATTTATTTCTGCGTGTGTTTATTTGTGCATGCATTTATTTGTGTTCATTTATTTGTGTGTGCATGCGTGAGTTCGTGCATGCCTAAGTGTGTACGTGCAGATGTGCATAAGCATATGCGCAAGTGAGTGCGTGAATACGTGCATGCACGAATACGTGCGTGTGCATGTTGCATGCGCGCACTGCAGTTCTTGTAGGCATAAATGTTATGTTCAGCACAAATTCATAAAGCGTACAATATTACATGTATGTCAATGTATTATGTATGCATACAAGTAAATGCTCAAATACACGCTTGCTAAATCAGTAAGATACGAAATGGCCCTTTGATAGAGCGCTGATTTTTATATTTCTAAAATCATGAACGTATCTCTCAAATTGACCTTTCCAGTTTATCCATCCATCAAATGACATTATAATCAACTATGTGACGTGTAGGATGACATCATAATTACTATGTCATGAATGACTCATTTAGTCTGTATTAAACGCTTAATAGTCGCACATGTTACACGAATTCTATGTCTATTATTTAATAAACATACCAAATATTTTGAAACTAATTTACCTGGGTGCTGTTGTTTCTGCCAGCACCTAGTCAAATTAGTTTTAAAATAATCAACAGCTTACCTTTCTGGAAACTGATAGTCAGGGACTTCAGGGATCGATCGATCCAAACACTAGCGAGGTGTGGGTGGAGCTTAGCTAGAGATGGGCGGGGCATATCTAAAACTGGAAAGGTTCATTCACAATGAGGAATATCTACAGTATAGCTCATAAATGTGCTACCATGGTTCCACAAAAAAACAATTATGAACCAGATGTATGAAATGCTCTGTTGAATATTTTGAACGTAATTGGATCAGTAAACATTTTCTTTATTTTGTTTTGGAAAATAAGTTATTTTTTAGCTGTACTGTGTAACTGATTTAAAGGAAACCTCGCCTCATCTTTACCTTATCTGGTATAATATATCACCCATGAACATGATAAATGATGCGCATATCATTAAAAAAAATCTATATCATGCTATGAAAGAACACTATACAAGCTTTGACCCTTTAACCCTCGTATTGTTCAAGAAAATTTTAATTTTCTCGTAGAAAATGTCCATTTGCAGACAGAGAAGAGTATTTTTGAAAATTTACCACTGGAATGGCTGGCTCATTTATCGAGCCAGTCGTTCCAGTGATAAATTTTTTTAAATAGTCTTCTTTTGTTCTGGAAATGGACATTTCTCAAGACCACTGCAGAAGCAGTTTTTGGCTGATATGAGTGTTAAAGGTTAATAGTTAAGTGCTGATGTATTTCTTCAGTCTATTGAATGCTGCCATGATTTACTTCATTACCCGGGTTCGTGCCTCAGTGGTTGACTATCTCGCCGTGGTTGTTAACATGGGCATTCTCATTCCTCAGCATTGTCTCGTTCCACCCAGGAGTATAAATGAGTACCAATCGTAGCTACAGTCTGCCGGCTGAATTTCTGCAAACTACATTTTCCATGTGGTTTAACTCTGGGTGTGCTGAATATTTTGAAAACAATTTGACTGAAAATTGTTTGTGGCTATACCACCAACAACTTTCAGTCAAATTGTTTTCAGAGTTTTCAGCATGATCAGAGTTAATGCCCATTGGTTATCACTCGGTGGCTTACAGCAGTGAGACAGTTAATGTTGACCCATGGTTACTGCCAATTTAAATTCCCTCCAATGATACTGTGCGATGTCATGTAAGCTCAGATATTACACATTCTTTACTGCGCAATAATTATCATGTTGTCTATTTTGAAACCAATTATCCTGGAAGACGTTTCGTCCTCTAGCAGTGGTAGCTTCCAGTTAAATTAGTTTCAAAATATTGGCCAGCTAATCTGTAAGGTTGCTTTTACACCACACTGTCAAACTACAGATTTCACCTGTCTGATTGAGCGTGTATATTGAGGCTGCGAGGTAGCTTAGGTTTTTCTGATTTATTGAAAAGTAAATCATGGCAGCTGTCTTAGACTGGCGGAATTTATTAATATTTAACTATTAACCCTTTTACTAACAAATTCCTGAAAAAGTAAATTCTTTACGATACAAAACTTATTCTGATGAATATTTTGAAATTAATTTGACTGGAAGTAAGATGAGAATGGCATCCAGTCAAATTAATTTCAAAATATTTAACAGTTTTCTTGCTTGATTGCTTTGAAAATGAGATAGAGAATTTAACCCTTTAATGACTAAAATATTTTTTTTAAATTCAATTATTTACTTAATGAATGTCTGTCTGCAGGCTAAGAGAAGACAATTATTTGAAAATTTACCACTGGAATGACTGGCTCGGTTATCGAGCCAGTTATTCTAGTGGTAAATTTTCATAAATAGCCTTCTCCTGGCCTACAAATTGACATTCCCTAAGACAACTACAGAGGCCAGTTTTGTCGTAAAAGGGTTAAGCACAGATCTAAAAATGAAAGTATATAGTTTATGCCATTGTTTCTGCGTGACATTTTGATGAAAGAGTGTTATCAGAGTGAGATAGTAATTAATGAGGCGAGTTTCCATTAACATTTAACCCTTTGAGCCCGAAAGGCCCGATATCCAGTTTCAGGTAGAATGTCAATATACCTGAAAGGCCATATTTCTGGTCCTGGACTTACCTATGATTATAAGCTGATGTTATAAAAAAAACCAATTAAGCGTATACACACTGAGGCCGGTTTTTCGACATTTCAAGTACATGTATTCTCTTACTGACGTCATAATAACGGACTTTCGTGTATATGGGCTTAATGTAATAATGTTAAAAATTAAAATCTTGGCAATGCTATCACTATAAACTCAGGGTGGGGGTACCGAACAAGGAAATAAATTCAGGGTTCTAAGGGTTAAAGTACAGTAAATACAATTAGAAATGACTTCCAGTTCCGTGACCTTGCATGTGTTATGTGAAGTAGTTTATGGATCTCCTGTAAACTGAAAGGGAATGTTAATTGTAAACAGTAAAAACACTTTCAACCGGACAAAACCTGCCTCTGCAGGAGTCTTGAGAAATGTCCATTTGCAGGCCTGGAGGACTATTTTTGAAAATTTACAACTGAAATGACTGGCTCGGTAACCAAGCCAGTCATTCCAGCGGTAAATTTAAAAAATAGTCTTCTTTTAGCCTGCAACTGGACTTTCAATAAACACATTTTTTTTTCTTGACCAAATGTAGCCATTAAAGTGTTAATCTCAAAATATGGTAAACCCGGAATTTACAGAAACTCAACGTCAATGTAATTATATACTAGGTGGTCCGTCGAATATTTTGAAACTAATTTGACTGGAGCTATAGGCAGAAATATTTCCCAGTAAAATTAGTCTAAAAAAATATTCAAAGCAATATTTATTAAAGTGTAATTGAGTTTTAGAATTCAACACTTTTGTGTCAGAGTTATAAAATAATCGGTAGTAGATAAGCGTAATATGGTATTGGAAGTACACAAGATATAATACTGGTTCAAGATTTATAAATATTGTCTAAAACTACCACAATGTCGGACACGATAGATATGATCCCAAACCACCTTACATGTAGGTTCCATTATGCCTTCAAAACATGAATTCTCAATTTTAAGCCAATTATATATATAGTAGTTTGTTGAACATTTTTAAACTAATTAGACAGGAACATGTTGCTACCATATAGGCAGAAACATCTCCCAGTAAAATTAGTCTCCAAATAGTCAACACAATATTTACCAAATTGTAAATAAATTCTCGATTTCAGCCTTTCGTGAAATGTAAATGTTAAATCATTTAAACCTCAATTCTGTTCAAGAAAATTAAAAAATTTCATAGAAAATGTCTGATTAAGCAGACAAAAGAAGACTATTTTTGAAAATTTATCACTGCAATGACTTGGTCTGAGTGTGAAAAGGTTAATGATTAACCCTTACCACTCTGATGTCAAAATTTGTAATTTTCAAATTAAATTACAAGATAAACTTTTTACAACGGTTTTCTCCAGCATCCAAATGCAATTCCCAATTACATGATAGCTAGGGATGCTTTAATACACAGAAGAATATCCTCTAATCTTTTCATGTGATTATTGGTTGCCTGAAACATGTTATTTTTAGGAGACATGCTCTACATAAATTTAGAAAGCAGATTTGCTACATTTCTGTCTTTGCGTATATTCATCTTAGATTAATGAGCGGTAGTGAGATGATCCCTAACACTGCTTTCTAAGCATGCTTGTTGTATAGCTGTTGCACCAATTTCACATGGACCTCTTAGTGGAAGGTGCACATTTAGAAACGCAACAAACAGTAGATCAAATAGTGTGAGAAGGTTATATGTATGTGCACTGATACATCGTTTATAATGTGCACACTCTAGAATTTGTTGTGTTGCTCATGGCCCATAAATAGCACTTTCAGTCCAAATATCATCAAGCCCTGAATTTTCCATCGTCTTTCCCAAACCATGAAATGCATTAATTACCACATGGAATTCTCCCAATCTCAACACAGATCTGCTTTTAAGGCCTTGGTTTGAGTCTACTGCAAGGAGATTTAGCCTTCCCGGAATAAGAGCTGCTTTCAGGCTAACCCCATGATCTAGGCACCAACAAAGTAGTTACCATGTCATCATATGGAGACTGGGATACTTCGTTCCTCACCGGCGGATTATGTAAGTCACTACTGTTAAGTTGTCTGAACGAACTAAAACTATCTAGCCCTGTACTCCCTTGAGGGAGATAACCAGGACTAAGAATTACTGCTCTCATTACTAGCAGAATGAAGTGTTCTTGACACTGAATCAGCATCCAAAGCCCTGATATTCTTGAATTTTCCAGGCAAGAACCCCTGGTGTAAAATGTGATCTGAGGGTGGGGAGGGGACAACATCAACCCTGCAAGAAGGATTTCTCTTTCCATCCACCACTGCCTGAGGAATGACTGGCTCTAGAGAGACTATCAACCTCAGCATTCTCAAGTAGACCTGTGCATACCTTCTGAAGCATATAACATTAGCACACGGTCTGACGCAAGTTCGACAGACATCCACGGTATCCCGGTCTCAGTCACTGTGCCACTTCTGCATGAGAAAACACACAAGAGCGTGAAGGAAATTGCAATGATACACACTTTCCAAGCATGTCAAACAATTATGCAAACAGCAAGTTACTGTAAAAGGCGATGAGGAGATGTTGTGGATCACTGGTGCTGACAGTAATCATTCAGTCACAGCCGAAGCAAGATATCACAGAGATTATCATGCATCGTACATCAGCAAAGCTAATCTGCAGTATGCTGGCTTCCATGAAGGGAGACAAGAAATCTGTTATGATACAGCATTCTCAAAATTGGTTGAAGATATCTCTGCTGGAGAGGCATAAACTTTTTTTTGCGTGGACAGGGGGTGACAGTTGAAAGGAATACTACTCAGTGATTCAAGCTCCAACTAAAGAAACATTTTGGAGATGGTATTGTTTTCCATAAGCCATATGATCGCAGTAAGTGCAAACTTCTTTATTCAAACTCTGTTTCCATTCACGATGTCATTAACACTGCTTGACAATGTAACACTGAAACAACCACGGGGGCTCCTAAAGCACAGCTACCCCATGTGGTAGATGACAGTGACAGAGTAAAGCTGGTATACTGCGCAGCCAAACTCATCAAGTTAGAGATCAATGACTGCCAAGGCATATCTGTCAGACCACCTAGTATCACAGATTTAAAACTTACAAAATCAAAGTCTGTTATACCAGATAGTCTTTACTTGCTACAACGCTGGATCACTGACAAACCAGAAAAGGAAGGTGAAGATAAATTTTCATCAACAGAGTGTAGCAACTCACCAGATGAAAGACATGTTCTGATGGTGGCTCAGGATGGTATACACTGTGCGACTCATTCGTGAACAAACACACCTAACCATGTGGCTTTGGGAATTGCCATTCGTCATATCACGAGGTCAAAACAGCTCATTATCACACGCAGCAGAATGTGTCACTGTGCCTCCTAGGATGATGTGGAGGCAATGGACACGAGCCTTGCATAGGAGATCCTGGTCAAGAGTGACATTTTGGGGGTGGTGTAGCCATCAAATTTCACACCATGTGGCTTTGTTCAGGTGGCAGGAGACAATAATGACATCAATGAAGAGACTGTTGACAGAAAGAGTACAACCCATGCCACAAAACTGGTACTCTATCAGCATGGACAATTTGGTCCAGCTCCTGTGCAGAGGGTTTATGCAGATCACACACAAAGAGGAAACGGTCACTTCAAGCCTCAGGAATGTGTCAATCCATAAGAGAGTACAGTGCATATGGAAATAGACCTGCCGTTACAAGTTACAGGAAGACACACGCCAACCGGTTAAAGTTCACTGACAGCCTATATTTGGCGGCCTATTTGATAGATCTTGCTCGGGCATTGATAAGAAAGACACCAATGAAGTTGTTTGAGGTAGAGCTGTTCCCCCACATAAAAAATCCAAACGGTTCTGGTTTGGAGTGGGTTCAATGCTGTGGTTCACTCTTGCATTCCTGTTCATACAAATATTGTCTATAGTCCTATGATCGATGGCTTCCCAACAGAGTTCAGCAGTCTACAGTCATGAAGAATGTGCAGTGTATGATGGCAAGCCGTGGCCAAAATGTCAAAGTGATTACATTGACATTGCTATCTGTATGAAGGCCAGAGAGCCAATGGCGAGAACAAAATGAGTTTGAACACATGAGGATATGCTTGGGAGGCTTTCACATTGCAATGAATTATCTGGATGTTTTGGGAAAGAGGCACCAGATATCAGGCATTGAGGATCCACATATGTAATCTGGTATGTATGGAAGTTTGACAACCTCTACCATTCTAAAATGGAAGTCCTACAGCCGTTGAGGGCCCACAAAATAGTCATGCAAGCCATGTTTCTGCTGGAGTGGTGTACCTTCATTCAGTGGCTTTCTGAGCAACAGTGCAGTGATGTAGAGAAAAATTCAGTGAGAGAGCAAGTTATTGCATGCCAACTACCTCTGGAAGACAGGAAGGATATCCAGAATACCATGCTGGGGATGTGTGTTGCCATCACCTTATTAGAGTCAGCGTTGACAAGTTGAGGCATGTGGCAAGTCTCAGCTGTATGCACATTGGAGTGACTAAGTTTCCATGATGCAGCTCCTTCTCCAGTTCATCAAAGCAGAGAGGACTGGCGATAGCTTCTGCATCTATCGGCTACAGCTGAAATGACACCACCCTTCTTCCCAATGGATCGACCCAACTACTCCAGGTGGCTTCTAGTTTACTTGGCTGACATGCACCACTTCACAGAAACCCGCCCTACCATGTACAAAGAATTCATGGCTGGAATCCATGTTATCATTCGGTCGACTCAGCCTTTTGTTCAAGTGTAGACTGACATGGCTCTAGAACAGCCCATCAACCTTGACAGCAGGACAAGTGGCACATTATAGGCATCAGTCAGAGACCAAGAGCCATGGAGAGATGGTGCCTGGCATGTCACGAATGAGCGGCCATCACAACAGCAATGAATCAAATGTGTGCCAAACATGATCCTGATCGTACCCATAAAGAAGGAGCACCAAAGATAGTGGAGAGAGATGAGCATGATGCCCAAAAGCCAATGGCTGTCATCACCTCCAAGCTTATGACTGATCCCTTCTGCTTGGATGAGGAAGATGATGAGACATCTCCACTGTTCAATATTGCGATAACAATGCCACCGGATACTGCAGCATGCCTGCTCAACTCCTGAGATTGGAATTGGTCAGATGACAATATTTGCTGAACAGAGACTCAATACAAATGAAGCGAAATTTTGGGATTCTCTTCCAAACTTGAATGTCAAAATATTTGCCACATTAGTCAAGAAGTCAATAAAATTTTGTCTCATGAGAAAGTCATCACTCCTATTCCAAAGCAGTGGCTTAAGTACATAAGAAATATGCAAAACTAACAGAATGTGTGTGCCTTTCTAGCTGACACTTGGTGCCACATCGGTGTAGACAATCTGGTGGAAGGTCAACAGCTTATCATCGGAGGTGGCTTTAAGAATGCCAGGATGACATTGTTTGTCACCAGAGGTTATTATGAAGACCAAAATTTCAGATGTCTCGATTAATTAGCTTCCAAGACATGGCTTAACAAACTTTTGACTAATTAGTGTGATGCCGACATATCAAATGACCATAACTATGATACTCTTGTGCCTAGAGAGATGATTCATGGAATATCATTTTAAAGCTCTCTTCAAGACCAATCGCTTAAGCCCATACAAATAATTATTGGCGAAATAGGAATTTTTTAAAATAAATTTTGACCTTTGACCTTAAACCCACAAAATATACATGTATGTCACAAAAATAAAAATAAATTTATCCACCTTTAGGTCAACATATGAGTAACAATTTCTGTAAGTTTAGTGTATCTCCTCCTCTATGCGCAACAGCTGATCAGGATCTTTTGGATTTGGAATTCAGATTGGAAGCCGAGACAGCTGCAGTAGCAGATAATTTCTTATCCAGTTGGGCTGGAGCCTGACTGAAAGTCATTGCCAAACTAAGTGTCCTTTCACCCACTCTTGGATGTGGCAGGCCAGGTGGTGGCCTCCTACAGGCCCATCAAGGCGTTGCTGTCTACTGGGAACAGGGAGCACTTCAAAGGGCTCAAGTAGCACCCACTGATTGTTTACCAGTGAGGGTAATCAAGATTTGCATCCCATCTCCACACACACACGCACGCACGCACGCACCCACACCCACACTGGACTGAGATACATGTAGGTGATGCTTGGCAGCTGCTATTACCCCTTGTAGCTCCACCATAAGATTTTGCATCATCTTTAGTTGTAGGGAACTTAGAAAAACTCAGAACAGAACAATAGGCAACTTAGAAAGACTCAGAACAGAACAACGTTCAATGACAATGCCAGGGTTATCTGTAAATCTTTCCCTGGGTGCAGCTAATATTCGCTCAAGGAACTTGAATCATACAGATGTAAAAGCCACTGTATTACCCGTTAGTGTAGGTGGTCCATTTTTAATGCCTGTTCTTAAGTGTCGTGCATCACTGGTTTTCTGTTTCTCGAGATTGTCAATTGTGATCGTGATCCCTTCAAGAAGTTCGGATATGGTTGCTGTTCTTTCCTGAAACTTTAGGCCGAGATCGACAAGCTAAGTGCGTCCATGAGAAAATGCATGATGAGCCAGGCATCTTTGACAAAGACAATTTTGCAGAATGCCTTAGCTTTATTGCCTTTGTCTGTTGCTGAGGATAGATCCCTGGGATTTTGCTGTTGACTCACATGCTGAGCAATTGCCTCATATCCTT
>JAVVLW010002201.1:0-75000 GCA_034401795.1 Chaetoderma sp. LZ-2023a | reverse complement strand
TTCCACCTGTATATGTCTGCTAAGGTATTTTGAGAACAGTTTGATGGAAAGTTGTTGCTGCTATAAACAGTAAAAATTGTCAGTCAACTTGTTCTAAAGATAATAAGCCTAGAACATTGCAAACTATCAACTCGACTAAAAGTTACTACCTGACTAGACTGGTATATAAGTGGAATGTTGACGTCACAACTCGGTAAAAGATGGCAGAGAGGCGCTTCGCGACAATTTTTCTTAGACTAATTTGGTGATCTTATCAGCTTGATACCTTTAACATGCACACCAAACATTAGTCATAATATGGTATTCACCGTTCCAGAGTATCCATCAATCAATCTGACGTCATATGACATCATAATCCGCAAAGAGGCATGTAGGATGACATCATAATCATTATGTCATAAATGATTCTATATGGCCCGTCTTTAACTCTTAATAGTCAGACACATTGTACGAATTGTATGTCGCTACGATTTAATAAACATGCTGTTGAATATTTTGAAACTAATTTGATTTGACTCTGTTCCTGCTATTGGCAGCAACAGCTGCCAGTCAAATTTGTTCCAAAATATTCAATGGCTTACCTGTAGTTTTCTGGAAATTGATAATCAGGGAGATCAGAGATCGATCGATCGATCTCAACATGAGCGAGGTGTGGGTGGAGCTTAGCTAGAGATGGGTGAGGCATAGCTAAAAATGGAACGGTCCATTGAGTCACATGTGCATGCATGCGTGCCTCTGCACACATTACATTACAATACATTAGAGTTTAACATACCCTTAATTCTATCACAGTATCATTTACATCCCTAAGCGTTATGGTCACAGACTCGGCATTGTATATGTGGAAGCTGACTTGACTGATGATGGGGATAGTGACTGAGTCAATGAAATAAACAATCTCAAATACGCCAGTCTCCTCAGTGAAGGCCCAGCAATTCTCATGTGTCTGTGATGCGTGGCCAGATTCGAGCGCGGATATTTTTCTAGAATGTTGCGAGCGTGTGTCATTTGATTCATTGCTTCTTGACGTTCCCAGCGAGGTTCCACCTGAATGTTCACCTCGGCCACCAAGAGAGGGAGAGAAAGTGAGATCAGTAGAGATCTCAGTAAAATTTGAGTTGATGCACGCTTCACCTGAAAAATAACACATTTTTGTTTTAATGACTCTTTGGCTAATGATTACTTGTAAAGACATGTATCAGTTTCACAAAACAGACAAGCGGTCGGTTGGTCAGATGTAAAACAAGAATTCTGCGGAATTAAATATCTCGTCTGTCACATCTTTGTCACAGTGGCATTGACCCGTAACATTGTTGATGCCGTCGCTGTCGGAAAAGTGATGCATATGTCTCGCTTTCTGCTTCGCAGGTGGGACAAAAATCAGAACAACTGACCGACCAGTCAGTCAATCTTTCTGTTGGTTGGTCAGACGTTTGGCCAGCCGGTCAGTCTGTCAGATTTTATATATTTATGACAAGGCTGTCCATGCCTCCACTATTGCATCTAGATCACGCATATTGTCTGGAAACCCTCTTGTTCTGTATGTTCCTAGTCAGTCTTTCGGTTGGTCAGTCAGAAGTAGCAATTTGACAATTTCTGCTAAATTTTTAATAAAATCTTAAGTTTTTCACCTAAAATATTTACAAATCAAAATTCTGAATGCAAGTTCTATAACCTGTGCCCATAGGATCCTTTCAGCCAAATTTGATTGAAATCGGTCAAACGGGTAAGGGGAAGAAGCAATTTGATAATTTTCGGTAAATTTTTAATAAAATCTAGGATTTTCACTCAAAATATTTACGCAACAAAATTCTGAATGGAAGTTCTAGAGCCTATGACCATAGGATTCTTTCAGCCCAATTCGGTTGAAATTGGTCAAATTCTAAGATGCAATTTGACAATTTCCTGTAAATTTTTAATAAAATCTAAGTTTTTCACCCAAAATATTTACGAATCAAAATTCTGAATGGAAGTTCTATAACCTATGATGATAGGATCCCTTCAGCCAAATTTGATTGAAATTGGTCAAACAGGTAAGGAGAAGAAGCAATTTAACAATTTCCAGTAAATTTTTAATAAAATCTAAGATTTTGACCCAAAAAATTTATGAATCAAAATTCCAAATGGAAGTTCCGGATCCGAGCACAATAGCATCGTTTGAGCAAAATTTAGCTAAAATTTGGATATTGGTTAAGGAGTAGCGTTTTAAAGCAAAAGTTGATGGATGACGGATGGTCGCCACGGCATAAGCTCACTTGGCCTTTTAGGCCAGGTAGGCTAAAAACTGAGAGGTTATTTTGATGTAAGAGGTGACGAAGTCAACCCTCTTTGGCCAACCAGGGTGGGGGTTTGGGCCAAAAAAAATCATGCTTATCGTATCTTGCTGTTAGCCAATAAATGTCACTAAAATAATATTAGCTGTAGTGAACTTGATAGAAATCACTTATTTAAAACAACTTTATATATATTTATTGTATCACAAAGTTTGGATGAAAATGGGAAAAATCTCATTTTTTGTCAGTTTTGGCGACCCCTTAAGACACCCCTAAAATATTTCAAAACATAACGATTGTTATTTTCCTCAGACTACTAGAATAGAAAGATCTAGTATTGTTTTCTCTGTATTCGATGAGACATGATGTGTCAAACATTGGATTTTTACTCCAAATTTCCTCAGTTTTAGATACGGGGCCTTTGAGACGCCGGTTTCTGAAAAATATTTTCCATATCACAATAATATTTGGACTCCCTACCAAAAACATCCACATGCTGACTGATAGAGTTTGAAGAAAATCTGAGACGATGAGTTGACGGATTTCCAAAATTTTGGTCCATCTTATATGGAATAAACGATGTCTTTGCTGAATTCACAATTTACTAAAACATTCTGGCAGCAACAGCTCCCAGTGAAATTAGTTTCAAAATATTCAACATGTTACCTGTAATTTGATATTGATATTTATTACCTGGTGATGATGGTGAAATATAGCAAGCTTGAATTTCAACATCGCACAGCGTGGTCATAGCACCACCAGTGATTGGCGAGACCGCAATCTTAATCAAAGCTGCTTCAAACCCATAGTATGCTAATGTAATGTATCCATCTGATGGGCTTGGTAGAGTCTGTGTAATAAAATAAATATAGACATATTGACTAGCTTTTACAGTAATTAGCAGGTGTATAAAAACATTTACAACATGCTTGATCGCAAATCCCACTTTTACCGCTTTGACCTCTTGAACCCAACCCCCGCCCTTTGGGTGGAGTCAAATGTAAATGTCGTCTTGCGCTCCATAATCATATGGGTAACTCACCTAACAAATGTGGTTGAATTCCGTCAGGGGCAATTATATTGGGAACCCAGACCAAATTTGGTTGAATTCCACACAATGGTTTGGGAGGAGATAGCCTGATGGACAGTTTTCAGGATACTTGACCGTTTGAGCCCATGCCATGAACCCCCATGGGAGCAGAGCCAAACGTAAATGTGGTCATGCAATCCGTAATTATATGGGTAACCTACATACCAGATTTGGTTCCATTCTACACAACGGTTTGGGAGGAGATAGCGTGACGGACAGTTTTTAGGGTATGTGAACTTTTGATCCTGCCTCCTGACCACCATGGGGCATTGCCAAATCGAAATGTCGTCTTGCAAAGCGTAATCATATGGGTAACTCACACACCAAATTTGGTTGAATTCCACCAAATGGTTTGTGGCGGAGATAGCGTGGCGGATGGATAGACAGGCAGAGATGATTTTAATATTCCCGACATAATGTGGGGATAATAAGTATGTACAAGTGCATAAGTACACTGCCCCTTATGTTTCTGTAACACTTACCCTCATTCCTATGACTGTCAAAGCATCATCATAAAGAGTTACTGTCACGCTCGTGGCATTGGATATATTAAAGCCAACTTGATAAATTTTCGGCAAAATAATTGAATCAATGTCATATGTAATCTCAAATGTTCCATCCTGCTCTGAAAACTTCCAGCAACTGTCGGGAGCTTCCTCACTTGATGCCTGTGTACGATAATCATGTCTGCTGTGGGCCGATTTTGATTCAGATTGTTGGTGGCTTCTTGAGTCACCCAGTGACATTTCGCCATAATGTTCGGGTTGTCCATTGAGTGTCGCAGTGAAGGGTAGATGACTAGATTTCTCGGTCAACATCGTCTGGTCACACACCTCGACTGCAGCGAAACATGACATAGAACACAGATTTAAGCAGGTCAACTACAGTGCAGCTTAGAAATGAATCCAACATGTTTTAAAAACAAAATAAAAGGTACTGTTTAATATAATTACACTATTATTACTACCACTGCCACTACTACTACCACTGCCACTACTACTGCCACTGCCACTACTACTGCCATTGCCACTGCCACTACTAGTCACTGCCACTACTACTGCCACTACCACTACTACCACCACTGCCACACTACTACCACTGCCACTACTACTGCCACTGCCGCCATCTTCCATCACACTGACTGTACCACGTTCACCCACAAAAACATATGGCGACAGATGTTTCTCAATAGGAGCACCCAAGTTATGGAACACCATGCCACTGTATCTGCGAAATACTAACAAACTGTCCACCTTTAAAACATCTCTCAAAACACAACTTTTCAAATCATACTTTGAAAATTCTTAAATACTTCCACGGTTATCCCTTTTAAATGCCGTTTCATTCTGTACTGTGGTTTTAACTTACTACATAATTATACTAACATAGTAAATTTTGTCTACTACTGCTGCTGCTGCTGCTGCTGCTGCTACTGCTACTACTACTACTATTAAGCTAAAACTACTAATTGATTTAACAAAGAGCCAGACCATAAAGATGTGAACTAGGTATAATAATAACAATTTGTTTAAGACTATCCCTCAAATTCGCTTAAGAAAATTTCAATTTTCCAACTGAAAATGTCCATTTGCAGACCAAGAGAAGAGTATTTTTGAAAATTACCACTGGAAATTGACTGACTCAATTATTGAGCCAATCATTCCAGTCGTAAATTATCAAAAATAGTCTTCTTTTGGTATGCAAATGGACATTTCTCAAGACCAGTGCTGAAGGGTTTTAGCTGATGTGAGTGTTAAATCTTTAATGTTCTCACCGGGCGGTTCATAGCATGCCAGGATCTTTATAGAGCACAAGACCGGTGTAGAGCCATCATACAATGGTGTTAGCTCAATCCTAACAAACCAGGCCTCAACTCCGAACAACTCTATGCTCCGGCTTCCGGCTCTGGTATCCTGTTAAGAAAAAGAAACATTTCTACATCTTAATGCCCTTGGAGTTGCCTGAAAGTTTCATCTTCAAGTCAAATTGTTATGAAATGATTCACTCACATTAACACTATGATTTCAGTCTTTGTGAATTTTGATTCATGCTTAATTGACGAATCAAATCTGTCAATCAAGTATGACGTCATAATCAAATATGGCACATGTAGGCAAAGGTACGTAATGAATGACGTAGCTATGTCTGTCGACAAAGTCGGGGGACTAATCAAACTAAATAAATCTTGGATTTGATTACGTATAAATTAACATAATTCTTTTAAGTTGCAAAATTAAATTAGAGACACGAGTCCCTAACTAAAGAATTTTACTAATTCATAAAGAATACATACAGAATGAAATCATCATATGTTAAGATTTATTTCATTCAATTGTATTGAGGTACACAATTTTACAACAAAATTTTTTTTTAAATCAACACCAATTCATCTTTTAATTTAATTTGAAAATTAAAAATTTTTACATCAGAGTTGTAAGGGTTAATATCAATAACCATTTTCTCACCGTACTATAAGCAACCTTTCCATGTTTGTCCAACAGAATTATCATTACTTTATCGGCATTATAAACGCGGAATGTGACCAGGTTGATTCTCGGCGTGATAACAGATTCAATACTGTATGTCACAAATGACGTGGCGTTGTCCGAAGATCCACGACAGGTCGCATTTTCACCGGCTGGATAAAACGGATGGTCGGCTGGTAGAGGATGTGAGTTGGCTGACAATTCCAGCACCAAATCATCATTGTCCTCATCTAACATTATCGCATCACATTCTAGAAGAATAAATTTTTTTTTAATGAAATGAGATGATTTTATTTATATGACCAGATCATATATCGCAATGGCCGATTGACATAATATTTATATACATGGAGCAGGTACACATTATGTTTACAATTGGTTTTTTGGCTGTTACCCGTTTAACATTCAAATTTCTTTAAGAAAATTTATCGAGCCAGTCATTCCAGTGGTAAATTTTCAAAAATAGTCTTCTCTTGGTCTGTAAATGGGCATTTCTCAAAACCACTGCAGAAGCCGTTTTGGCTAATATGAGTGTTAAAAGGTTAACAAAATATACTATATATCGTTGTTGTTGTGATTATTGTTATTGTGATTATTGTTGTTGTTTTTGTTCTTGTTGTTGTTCTTTTCTCCGTTGTCGCTGATGTTCTTTTATTGGTGATGTTGTCATTGGTGGCTATCGTCGTCGTCGCTGTCATCATCTTCTTCTACCTCATTATCGTCGTTGTTATTGTCGTTTGCTATTACTATTGTTCATATTGAGACTATTGTTGTCATACTCATTGTCATCATGATCCCGCCGAGAGAGAGTAGAATGGATCTATCTATTTATAGCCATGCCTTGCCCATTTCTAGCTAAGCGGCACGCACATTGTACGCATGTTGGAATCAAGTTAAAACCTCGACGCCTGAAATCACAGAACCTAATATCTCAAGGTAACAATACAGGCAAGCTGTTAAATATTTCTAAACGAATTTGACTGGAGGATATTGCTATGCCTATGGTAGCAAAACTCCCAGTTAAATTAGTCTGAAAATACTCAACAGAATATTTATTAAATTATAAATTCAGACATAAAATCTGTGCACTTTCGTGGCTGGATTTTCAATTTTCACGACGGAGCTACAATCCTTTTGATTATGACGCCAACTATCAAATGACTTATTTGATTATGACTTCAGATACTTGAGTGACAGATTCGATTCGTCTATTACAGTAGTGCTGTGAGCGTAATCAGCGTACTGGAATCAGGCTTTTATTTTATTCTACCAACATACTGTTCTTATGTTGGAAGTATATTACAATTTCACAAAGGAATTTCCAGTGAAATAACTTTAAAATGTTTCCAAAACAAAAACAGTAACATTAGTTAGTACAATTTTGAACACGATGTAAGAAATATTCTGTTGATTATTTCGAACATTGGATTGGAAGACATTGCCGCCAGGCAGCAATATCTTCCAATCCAGTTATCTTCAAAATATTCAATAGTACATTTTATTTTGATTTAGAAACATACTAGCTTATTTCTGAGATGCACTGTACAGAGCCATTTCGAGCAAATCCTTACTTTATCCTCATCGCTATCAAATAATGCAATGTGCTGGGTTTGATTTGGAGACAATTTAGATAAATACATTACGAGTCATTTTACCTGGTGGTGGTGGTGGGATATAGCATGCCCGAAATTTAGCTTTACATATTGTGGATTCCATTGTAGCACCAGGCAGCGCGATAACGGTAATACTAATGGAAACCGCTGCCACATTCGGGAAAGGTATCTTGTAGTGGCCGTCAGATGGATAAGAAATATCCTACAACAATGAATGCATACAAATAACATGGCACATGAAAATCTGTCATTTGTCACAAAATAAGAAAAGTACATAATTCCCTATTCATTATGCTTTTATTTAATTATTTTCTCAGATAAATAACGCTTTCTTGTCGAAGCAACGCCACTTCAAACAAATGAATACCCTAGTACAAAACACAATCTAACAGTTTGACTGGTGAGTTTATGTAGACGACATTCTGATGGCTATATCCATGGCTCCTGGCCCATGTAATTTGTTCTGGATAAGTCAGTGATCATGTTGTATTCATTGACCTGGCTATACCAACGCGAAAACACAACACGACTCGCGTAGTCAACGCATATGGCCCAGCTACTGAAAAAGCCAAAGAGAATGCATGGGGGGTCATAAAGAGAGGGAACACACAACAGGAATAGAGATGCACTGGTGACATTCCTTAGTTCCAATGGGCTATTTAACACAAATACAGCTTTCAAACAACCATGCCGTCATTGGACTACATAGACAGAACACTGATCTGCTGATCTACTGACCTACATTAAGACGCTCATTCCTATGGGTGTGCGGACCTCAATTCTGACAAGAAGCCAGTGGTTACACGGCTGCCGATGAACCATCTCTAGCTAATGTATAAAGGCCATGCCAGGCAAGAGGCTACAGTCACCTATATCCTAGCCACGCTCATCAGCGACACTGACTCTCAAATGTCATACAAAAAGACGGTTGGGGGGGGGGCAGCAGATAGCTAACATCAACATTGGCTCTGATCCAAACGAAGCCCTAGCAAGAATACTCAAATGAATGAAATCATCAGCTACCAGCACCATAGGAGTTCACAAAGACAACAAGCGAACATGGTGTACTGCTGACACTGCAGTACTAAAACTATCAGCAGAGCAGAAAGTGATACGGCTGCACATCTATCAAAGTGGTCAAATTGAAGATCTCACCAAAATAGGCATGGAGGGCCATATCATTCTGTGCCTCACCAGTGAATGATTATAAGATCTTTACTATTCAACTCCTTAGCAGATTAAATCACTACCATGGATGACTGTCACATGATATTTTAGGCAGCCTGAGCCCTGTGAGTTACTGACTACACACCACCACTCACTGTACACAACTCTTAAGGACACTTTATCAGGACTAACCAGGGTAAAGCCGACGCGATTCGAGAATGGTTCAAAGAACAGTTCACTAACCACAATGATGAGCCCTTGCACACGTTCTCATGTGACTACAGGCCATTACTAACACCAATTGAAACAGCAGAAGTTGAGAAGGCACTTAAAGCCCTGGAAAAGGACGTGCATCTGGAACTGATGGCATGAGCAATGAAGTATTCAAATTCACAATTTACATGATCTGAAGTTGGTGGCAAGTAAAATTGTTTTCAAAATAGGTAGTAAGTCAAAAGTTTTTGTCCATTGAAAACACTGTTTGGTGGCTTGAAGCAGACAGACAATTGAAACTGACCTCATCTCATAATCGATATTCAGATGACATAATATGTTACTCATAAACTGTGCATGGTATTTTAAGCTTGGCAGCCCTTGCGACTAGAAACTAGAATACGTTGGTCTAGGCCTATGCGTCGGTCTATCAGATTATTTTTTTACATTTCAAACAAAGCTATCTAAGTTTTAATTATACTGCATCGCATGTGTTATCATACAGTAAAAGTAAGATTTTTTGGTATTGGTTTGGTTTAATGGCAGCTCACACCTAGGTGTATTTGAGCCATGACTCACTCTGAGAGGTGCTTCCCCGAAGGGTTGCGTTGCTTCCCCAAAGGATTACTATAAATAAAAGTTGACACTGAAATAATAAAAAATTCAGATGTTGCTTGGGATGTATACGTTGTCTGTTGCTTCCTAGTGAGCTGTTGTTGGCGGATGTAGGTGTTGTTTGTGTGAGTGTTGACTCGAGTTAGTCCGTCTTAAATGCTTAATAGTCTGTCAGGTTGTGTGAATTGTATGTTTTTACCATTTAATAAACATGCTGTTGAATATTTTGAAACTAATTCGACTGGGTGTTGTTGCTGCCATTGGCAGCAACAGCACCCAGTCAGTTTAGTCTCAAAATCTATCAGTATGGTACAAGATTTGTGATATGATTCGTGTTCCTTTAAGTATTGTATTTACTCTCTTTGCTATGTACATGTTTGGTGAGCATGGGAAATGGAAGTTAAAGCCACCAAGGATAACTGTAACAAGCACACCTGACTATACATCACTAGGAACTGTACACTAACATACACTTAAAAAGCGATTCAAAAGTAGTACCTTTTAAAACTAACTTACGCCGTATTCACACTAGGGTGTAGTGTTCGGTATTAGTATAAAAATCAATATTCTAATATTCTCATAATCATATGAAAGAACATTCGAATTATTCGAATATTTCAGACAGCAGCTAAATTGAAAGAAATATCTCCGTTACCCATTTTAAACATGGGATGCTTTGTGGAGAAATATGATTGATGCATTGACACCATATAGTCCAATCCAGATATCAGCTAAGTTTCTAGTCATTCGGCTTAAAACTCAAGGAGAAAATGCAGTTTAAATATTGCCATCATAAAACAGATTTCTCGAAAACTATTGGTGAGATCCAATGTGAAACTGATACCTAATCATGAAATTAGCCAACAGACCTTTCCACTTTATCCATCCATTTTATGACGTCATATTCATGAATGTTGTAGATAAGTACATCACGAATGCATATTTGAAGAGGAACTATGCATTGTTGTACGTATTGTATGTATTTACTATTTAATAAATATTATGTTGAATATTTTGAAACTAATTTGACCGGGGCGCTGTTGCTGCCATAGGCAGCAATAGCGGCCAGTAAAATTAGTTACAAAATATTCACCAGCTTACCTGTAGTTTTCAGGAAATTAATAGTTATGGCATTCGGGGATTGATCGATCCCAAAACAGAGAAGTGTGGGTGGAGCTTAGCTAGAGGTGGGCGGGGCATAGCTAAAACTGGAACGGTCCATTAGGAGCTTAGGTTCTAGTCGATCAGACAATAAACAATTTCGTGGCCACTTTGAAAAAAATACATCTTTGTTTTCACACTACTTCTCCCTGTAAGGGTGTACACTTCTGTCTCGGCACTAACATCGGTCATACGGTATGTTCTAATATGATACTTGAACTTGGGTGATTAAGGGGGGTGTTAACTTCTGCTAAAATCGAAACTTCTAACATTGAAGACATAAAGGGTTATTTTGACACTAAGAAATGACATTGACCTTTGACCCAAATGTCAACCTGCTTCTTTGGGATAAAACATTGTGGTCATAATAACGGTGCGAACATTTTCTTTACAGGGATGACCTTGGGTGTTACGGGGTCAGTTCTAATCTCCATTAAACTGGTCAGGTGAACAGGCATTCGTTTCTGACAAAACAACTGGTAACTTTAATGTTAAGTCTAACCCTGATCTTTTACCTTTGGCCCCAAAATCAGCAGACATTTTCGGGAGGCAAAAGTATCGTACAACCCATGTAGTGGTGATCCTATAAAGACTATACTCCTAGTTGCGGGTGACATTTTCATAATGCAAATACCTATACATGTCATGGGTATCTAAAAACAAGAGGTTCAAGGGGCCTGTATCCATCACCTAGAATTATTGGCTACTGGCACTAACGACAAAAACGAGATGGTCACTCGAAAAATTTACCAATTTTAATTCTCTGAAGGTTTAGCCAAGTTTTATTAAAATTGGCCCAGTGGTTAATAAGTAGTCTTTTATATGGTTTTCAGAAATTTTCAGAAAATCCAAGATGCCACCAAACATGCAAAATTTTGATTAATCCATGGCGGGCATGGGTTTTTTTTACGTATCAACTTTCCATGGACAAACTTTAATGGCACTTAGGCCCTAATGATATCTCCCAAATTTCAGCCTGATCTGTTTAGTGGTAATGGAGGTCGTTTTCTCGAAAACTAGGCTATCCAAGATGGCCGTCGAAACATTTGGCCAATCAAGTTCTCTTGAACAAACTTTGTTTAGCTGATGCCCCCGATGATGTGTCACGAGTTTTGAATTGATTCCCCAAGCGCTTTCAGAGATTTCATTTCTAAAAATCAGCCAAAATCCAAGATGACCGCCGGGCAAATTGGCAGTTTAGAAAGAGGAAACTTGATATCAGCATACCGAAAATCCTATATTAAACCAATTTTAGCATCAAAATTCATTAAAAAAAGTCCAATATGGCCACCAAACATGCTACATTTTGATTGCTCCATGACAGCCAAGGTTTTTTTTACATATAAACTTCCCTTGAATAAACTTTAATAACCCAAAATTTGGCCCGATCTGTTCAGCGGACCTGGAGAAGTCATTTTCACAAAATCTACGTCATCCAAGATGACCGCTGAAAGATTTGGCTACTCAAGTTCCCTTGAACAAACTTGGTTCAGCTCTTGCCTTAGATGATATTTTAATAGTTTTGAATCGATTCCCCTAAGTGGTTTCGGAGATTTTTACACACGGTTCTAAAAATCAGCCAAAATCCAAGATGGCCACCAGCCATATTAGCTGGTCGGATTGTTTGAACACACTCAGATGCCTATGCTCTAAGGATGCTTCCTGCCAAATATAATAACTCGACCCAGTGGTTCTTGAGAGAAGTTGTTTAAAGAAAAAGTTGACGGCTGACCGATGCCGAACAGATGGACGGTTACCACGGCATAAGCTCATTTGGCCACTCTGACCAAGTGAGCTAAAACATTGGATTCAATTTAAACTTAATACCAAATACAGTAATTTAGGACCTACAAATTTCACATTGATCTGACCAAACAACATTTGGCGGCCATTTTGAAAAAGAAATCTAGTTTTCAATCCAATTTAAGTCAATTTAGACATTTTTCATAAATATTCAAATATTCGTATGCCATGCAAATAATGAGTGAATATTGGTTTATTTGAATGAATATTTGAATATTCAAATATTTGGACTGAACACTACTAGAGTTAATGTGGAATAACGCCATACTCCAGATTAATCTGGAATAACGCCATACTCCAGATTAATCTGGAATAACGCCATACTCCAGATTAATGTGGAATAACGCCATACTCCAGAGTAATCTGGAATAACGCCATACTCCAGATTAATGTGGAATAACGCCATACTCCAGATTAATGTGGAATAATGCCATGCTCCAGATTAATGTGGAATAACGCCATACTCCAGATTAATCTGGAATAACGCCATACTCCAGATTAATGTGGAATAACGCCATACTCCAGATTAATGTGGAATAATGCCATGCTCCAGATTAATGTGGAATAACGCCATACTCCAGATTAATCTGGAATAACGCCATACTCCAGATTAACTCTCTAGTGTGAACACGTCTTCAGTTTATTTTCCCGTGCTGCATTTAAATGTCCTTGAACATCAGATCGCCTGATGAAGCACATTTACATAATTATGAAAGCTTGTCAAAATAAACTAGGTTAGTCTTAAAAGGTACTATATTTGAATTCTGTTTTATTGTCTAATACACAAATACGCACGACTGCCTAAGTTTTCTCTAACATACCCTTGTGTCCGTTATATTGCCGTCTATATCCAGAAGCGTTATCGTCACAATCTCAGCATTAGATATGTCAAAACTAACTTCACTGACCACGGGTGTAATCACTGAGTCGACATAATATTCAAGAAGAAAGACGCCATCATCTTCAGTAAATACCCAGCAATCATCACGTTCATCGCTTGAGTGATAGATCTTAGACTGCCCTGATGATCTAAATTTGTGCCTCTCCTTTGAATGTTGGGAAGTCTCGGAATGTGACGAGTCCGTTTCGCTGCTCTTTGATGTTCCCCTCGATGTGTTACCTGATTGTTCTGGGAATCCGCCAATAGAGGCACTGCCGTGTAGGTCAGGCGAGAGTTCAATTAAGAAGGTATTGGTACACTCTTCATCTGAAGCACAATAAAATATCTTTTCTCAAACACTATGCAAAGATCAGTGTCAAATGCAATAAAACAAAGAGAAAGCACGAGCATGTAAGAGCTTCTAGATAAATACACATTGGACTAAACTCAATGTCATAAAGAGCATAGTTTGAAGCTTATGCAGTATAGCTAACAGAGATATATAAAGCTCCGACAATTTCATATACACTTCTGGTGGTGGGAGGGGGGGGGGGGGGGGAGAGGAGTTCTAAATTTATATCTGGCTAATTAATATATTTTCTAACATAAAACCTAGTGCCTTCTTGGTTTACTGAAACCAGCTACAAGTGTGTTGTAAATATGTAAATAACTCAGTGAGAATTTTGCTGAGATAAACAAACCAATTCATAGATCTATAGACAAGGGAAGGATCAATTTCTAGCTCGGCACAACCCATTTACAGCTAATTAAGCTCTGCCTACATTTTGCGCGCGTTGGGATCAATGTATATACTTTGAATGCTAAATTCTCTGAATCCCTTTTTCAAGGCAATGGACCTGTCCAGTTTTAGCTATGCCTCACCCATCTCTAGCTAGGTTCCACCCACAGCTCATGTTGGGTCAATCAATCCCTGAACTCTCTGAGTATCAATTTCCAGAAAACTATACAGTTCCATAATTTCCAATGATGCACTATATACAAGATGCGTAATATGTCGCCGCTGTTTGTAAAAGTCACCCAGCAAAGATGGTCCATGTTTGGCCATGTGCTAAGGATGCCAGAAGAGCCACCAGCAGAGCCTTGGAATTCGCCCTACTCGGAGCCAACAAATACAAAGCCAGGAGAGGATGTCATTGCATAAATCTGCTAAGCATGCTACAAGGTGACCTCAAGAAAGCAGGATTAGGTACACTCAAGCCAAGGATGGACCTGAGGAAGCTAAGGATTTTGCATGTGGATAATTTGTACAGCATGTCGGATTATTATTGATTATGAAGTCATGTTACATGTCACGTAGTTGATCATGACGCCATATGGTGGATGGATAAAATGGAACGGTCCATTATACAAGCTGTTGAATGTTTTGATACTGATTTAACTGGGTGCTGTGGCTGCAACAGCGTTGGGTCCAATTAGTTTCAAAATATCCAACCGGATGTTTATTAAATAGTAAATTCTTTAAAGACATACAATTCCTACATTACTGCCAGACTTTTACACAACATTACGACACAGTAAAATGGTTGACATACGCTCATGCCACGTTTAATATCTGGGTACAAAGCATCATGAACTTGGTATGCATAGTAATGGTATTGGTTGAGTAAATTGGATGTACATATATATATATATAACAAGGTCCCATTTCATATCACTATTATCAAACGAGTTGAAAATGATCACATTGCATGATATTAGCGAGTGCACCATGACAGTTTGCAATTTTATTTATCATATACACCAATATTTTGACAAATTTTCCAATAAAGTTGATCCCTGAAACATGTTTAAACGCACCATTTTAAGCTGTTTGTTTTCGTCGCTGAGATGCATCACTTTCTAAGAGTTCTAAGAAATGTGCCACAAAAAAATAATGACAAACAACACATCGTTTTTTCCAACTTGAAATTACTTTTAATCAAACTTCTAACATTTCTGTGTCTGTCATAAAAATTTACAAATGTGTTTCATAGGTAATATATATATTACAGAATATAAGTCAACACCATAACGTATCATGTCTTGTTTACATTTTCACCTTCGTTGTCACTAAAAAACGTTTGTGGTGTCATGGGGCATGTCATGGAGATCATCACCCATTATATAACCAATGAAAACATTTCTTATGCACTATCTAACCAATGAAAACATTTCTTATGCACTATCTAACCAATGAAAATATTTCTTATGCACTATCTAACCAATGAAAATATTTCTTATGCACTAACTAACCAATGAAAATATTTCTTATGCACTATCTAACCAATGAAAACATTTCTTATGCACTATCTAACCAATGAAAACATTTCTTATGCACTATCTAACCAATGAAAATCGTTTGTTGAATATTACATGTGTGTCCATATCAAGAACAAGAGGCCCAAGGGCCTGTGCCGCTCACCTCGACCATTGGAATTCAAACCATTTGCATTTAAATAGACATGATGGATGATTTTCGGAAAATCCAAGATGGTCACCAAAAAATTTACCAATCAAAACTCTTGTTTAATATGTCGAAGCCTACTACCATAGGATCATTCCACCCAAGTTTTGTTGAAATCGGGCTATTGATTGAAGGAGTACCGTTTTTAAATGGTTCCGGAAAACTCAGAAAATCAGAGATTGCTGCCAAAACATTGACCTACTAGAGCTCTGAATAGAATTTCTAGAGGCTATGACAATAGGATCCTTCCAGCCAAATGTGGTTGTAATTGCCCAATCGATTAATGAGGAATTGCATTTTATATGAATTCCCATTTTTCGGAAAATCCAAGATGCCCACCATCAAAATCAAGCCATCAAAATTCTGTATAGAAGTTCTGAAGCATAATCAACATTCTGTATACAAGTTCTGAAACCTACCAGCCTAGTATCCTTCCAGCTAAGTCTGTTTGAGGAATAGCATTTTAAACAATTTTCCGCCATTTTTCAGAAAATTCAAGATGGGCGCCGGAAAAATGGACCAATCAAAATTCTGTATACAAGTTCTGAAGCATACTACACTAGGGTTTTTCCATCCAAGTTTGATTGAAACTTGCCACGTGGTTATCAAGTAGGCTTTTAAATGATTTCCCAAAATTTTCAGAAAATGCAAGATGGCTGGCAGAAAAATTCACCAATCAAAATTCTGCATACAAGTTTTGAAACCTACCAGTCTAATATACTTCCAGCTAAGTCTGGTTGAAATTGCTCATGCAGTTAATGAGGAGTAGCGTTTTAAACGATTTCCCGCCATTTTTTGGAAAATTCAAGATGGGCACCAAAAAGATTGACCAATCAAAATTCTGTATACAAGTCCTGAAGCCTACCTCCGTAGGATCCTTCCAGCCAAATTAGGTTTAAATTCGCCAAGTGGCTAATGAGTAGTGTTTCTAAGCAAAAGTTGACGGATGGACAGACGGACAGACAGGTGACGATTGGCCACCATGCCATAAGCTCACTTGGTCAAGTGAGCTAAAAATGGAACGGGCTTAAAGTCTTGGTTATATGGTAAATTAGAATTAATAGTAGCAGATAATTTCCCTGATAGTACACCTTACTCGGGCAATGCCGAGCTGATACTGAACGTATTGGCCCAGAATTGGTCAGCAGCTGTGGCTCAGTAAGCTTTATTATCTATTATCTGACTGATTACCTGGTGACATCGGTGAAATATAGCAGGCCTGAATTTCGACACCACATAGCGTAGTCATATTACCGCTAGAGATAGGATAGACTTGAAGATTGACAAAAGCTGCTTCGGTCTGATTGAAAGGAACATCATAGTCGCCATCCGATGCATATTCAAAGAACTGTATTTTAAAATAAAAATATTAATTTGTTTGCAAAGTGAAGCTCATAAATAAGTTAAAATGGATCCAAAAAATGACAGGAATGTGTTAGGTAACATAATTTTGAACAATATGTGAGAAATGTTCTGTTGAATATTTTGGACTAAATTGATTGACAGCCCTTGCTTAACCCTTTCACGATGATACCGGCCAAAACCAGCCTTTTTGTAATGGTCTTGGGGAATGTCCATTTACAGGCTAAAGAAGACCAAGCCAGCCATTCCAGTGGTAAATTTTCAAAAATAGTCTTCTCTTGGCCTGCAAATGGGCATTCAATCAATATTTATTTTAACTTTTTGAACAAATTTAGTCATTAAAGGGGTAATAATAGGTGTTATTTTGATTTGGACATATATGTTGTTATTCCAGAACTGTACTATAACAAAATCATCAGTCGCTTAATACATATAGTAATTCTCTTATATACGAATATAATAAGCTCGGAAAGGTTTACTTTCAAACAATGACTTCGATACATCCAATAACTCGGAATGTCAATATCAGACACCGACTCCGATTCCCATTATTACAACATCAAACAGAATGATATGCACCACAATGTTAAACTTTAGCATCTTTTGCTTCCAGAGATTAGCCTCACATTGTCATATTTGACTTTCTTACAACAGATGTAGCTAACTCCACATCAACAGCTGTTGATTTGATAGAACATGATGAAATGATTTTGGGAGCAACACATCATCCCTGACAATGCCTGAGAGCACATGGTTGTATTGTCCCGGTACTGACCTAGGTAAACCGCGGCATGAAGGATTATATTGCCAGAGCCAGATTAAGGCAAACACCTAGTGAGCGACAGCTGAAGCACCGAAAAACAGGGAGTCCCCCAAGTAAAAAATATTTATCGTATTTTACCAATTTCTCTCACATTTAAAGTCATGATATATATGTAAGTTGTGGAATATTTTGAAACAAATTTGACTAGAAAATAGTGCTGTGCTGCCTTAGGCAGCTCCAGCTTTCAGCCAAACTAGTGTTAAAATATTCAACAGCATTTTGACACAAATTTATTATAGTGGTGGTGTTGGCGGGCGGGCAGTGGTAGCAATTCAAAAAAGCATCCGCTTTTGTTTCTATGAGAATTATTAATACTTACCAGATGTACTATTATGATAATGTCTATTATCTAGTCTAGCTCAAAATAAACAAGTAAGACTCTGCACACTCCATTGTGCTGCCCGTACTGTGTCCGGGAATTACCATAGCCTCCAGGTACCGAGTCAATTCCCCATAACATTCAGATTCATCTTATATTTGTCTTGAAAAACAGCGAAAGCAGCTCAGCCTCACCTCAGCGGGGCGGCTAAGGTAGGCCATAGTACATTCGGTAAGTATTAATAATTCTCGTAGAAACAAAAGCGGATGCTTTTTTTATTCTGCTTCGAATAATACTTACCAGATGTACTATTAGGATAAGCTCTGGATTTTGACAGCAAGGAAACTCCGGTGGGTGGAGGTGGGGTTCGAAACAGCTCTCAACTAACAGCCGAAAGAGAAGGTTGTGAAGAGACTGAGAATCCCAGCATATGATTGGGTTCTGCCATACGACTCATAGAGTGCTAAACTTCCATGGTCTAGACCGCACTCCCCTCCCTTATTTGTCCGCACAAATTCCAGAGGGCTGTCAAAAGGGGAGGCAACACCCACCAGACCCATGTCAGCCCCAAGTCTCAGCTAAGGCAGTCCAGGAGAGTGCAAAGAAGCTACAACTTCTAATTTTTTTAAAACCATCAGTATCTCGATTAGATTTTCAAATTTGAATGAGTCTATTGTCTGTTGGAATGAATAAGATACTCTTGAACCAGACTTTTAACTAATCAGTCTGGGAATTCAACTGAAAGTAAATTAACTGAGAGATTGTCCAATACTGCTCCCCAACCTGTCGCCGATGCATCCATGAAAATGGACATCTGCGGTTGAGGATGTTGTAGAGGAACAGCTTGCAGGAGATTTTGTTCTGATAACCACCATTGAAGGTGGAACATTAATGGTTCGTTTACTGGAATCCTCAGAGTTAACGGATCCTGAGACCAGAATGACATTAGATACATCTGAATTGGTCTGCGCCTGAGTGCCGCATAAAGCACCACTTTCTCCAGAGATACTAGTAAACCCAGTAGTCTGAGAAATTGACGTGCCGTCAGAGAGGCTCCAAGAAAAATTGACTTCAAGACTCTGCTCTCCGCCGGAAAAGCCACACAGTCCCTGGGATTGAAAAGAATTCTGAGATAAACAAACCCCTGGGATGGAGTCAATTCTGATTTCTCTAGATTCACAATCCATCCTATGTCCTTTAATAAGGCCAGGACCACATTCAGATTGTTGCGCAGAATGACTGGATTTCCCGCCTTCAGCAGCCATTCACCTATGTAAGTATGAAACGGTATGTCTTTCCTGCGAAGGTAAGTCATGTAGAGAACCACGGTAGTGAAGCCTCTGGGGGGCTGTAGCCAGGTCGAAAAGTAACGCATTGAACACCCAGACCTTGTCTTGGAACGCAAAGCGAAGGTATTTCTGAAAAGGAATTGACATTGGAATATGAAAGTAAGCATCCTTCAGATCTATCGACACTGCTCACATGCCCTTTCTCAGCCCTGTCATCACTGCTGCTAGTCGCCATCTGAAATCATGGTGAAAGAATCAATTTATTCAGCGGCTTGAGGTTGAGAATTGGTCTCCAACATCTGGTGTGCTTCGGAACGAGGAAAATCATTGAATAGAAGCCCAGGGAGGACTGATCGTAGACTAAATGAATCGCATTCTTCCGCAGATCTGTGATTTCTGAGAGAATGACCTCTAAACGATCGGTTTCCCTTGGAACGGGAGTTCATACAGAAGTCAAAATTAAGGGAACTAACGATTGACGGATGAGCCAGTCAGGTTCATAGCCGATTCTTAGCCAATGACTGACTAAACAGTGTTATACGGCCTGTTCTCATTGGTTTATGAACAGCTGAAGTCTGCCTCTGATGGTAGGAATTTGCACACAGCTCGCGATCGATGATGCGCGACAAGACATTAATTCGCTTTGGTGAAGATTCTCGACTCCCTGCGTTCCTGGCACCACAGGTACGAGTCTCACCAGAAGCCCGTCAGGACCAGCCCCCACTGCCACCACGCGGCTTCTTGGAGTATGATGGCCCGGAACCATCACCTTGGTTATCCTTATGGGAACCGGTTCATCCCGAGCTGCCACCCTTCCTTTCATCATCATACAGCCTCTTATTAGAAGCTTCATATAAAGATGACCAGCCAGGTCCCTGTGAACTCGATGCTCATGGGCAGCACAGCCAGATGGACGGGAGATCTCTGTCACCGTCGCTGCTGCTCCTGCCGGTGTTGCTTGTAGGACTGTTGTGGCCGAGTCCTCTGCCTCAACGTCCACAACTTTCCAGCTACTTCCTGCTCTGCAACCATAGATGCAACGTGGGCGAAAGCTTGTCATGCCGGGTGCAGAAGACAATGCAGCCCTCATATCTGCTCCTGGTTCCACGCAATCGAGAACCATTCTCCTCCATTCCGCCAATGATCTGGTGATCACCCTGGCCAGGCAATCCTGAGATAGGCACATGGTCTCCCAGACAAACTCCAGGAGCAGCCAATGGCACTACCCCCACCTTCTGCCACGCAGATCAGCATCCCCTGCAGGACGCCGCACCTTTATTGGTCTGTGAAACCAATGGTTGAGAATGACCCTTGGATTTCCCAGCAAATGGCCTATTCAGGGCCTCACGTTCCTTGACCGAAAGATGAGGAACGCAGGCGTACTGATGACAGGCCCGCTCCAGAAAATGGATCCTACTCATTATCCTCTTAGGGGCCTTCGGTAGAGTATACTCTGGCTGAACCAAATGGTACACCGTGCCTTCTAACATGTCAGAAGACTGAGTATCCATAGGCAGAGTAGGCATGGCTGAAGAGCCACTTGACAGGGCGCTAGCCGCACGCGCTGACATCCTCTCCATCGCCGGATCGCGCTGAGACACTTGGTCTGATGCCAACCGGAGATGGTTGGACATCCAGGCAAGGACCTGCACCTACTCAGCCTCCATGCAGAACGAGGATTTGTCCATTAAAGGACTACCATTCTCGCCCTCCTCACGCTTGGATGAGGTTCCCGAAGATCCCTGCTCAGAGCTACCGACCAACCTTCTAATTCGAAGTGGGTCCATTGCTCAGCTGCTCGCGACACTAGTGTCCAGTGAATCACTCCAATCTATTGGCTCCAGCATAGGAGCCGGAATCATGTCTGCTACTACTGCTCCAAGGAGCCGGCAATCCCGCATCCGCGACGCCACCGCGAGCCGTGAAAGACGAGCCGGACCGCAATCTGGATGAGATGAAACCTGGATGGAATATGCCTGATGGAACGTCGACAGCCCCATCCGGCTGACATCCCCATCCAGCTGGCAAACCCGTACATATCCCGGGGGAGACCCATGGGATAGTCCGGAATCTGCCATCTGAGAAAACTCTGGCATGCCGGTGTCTTCCATCAGGAGCAAATCTTTCTCTTCCGCCGTTGGCTCATGAGCATGTTCTTCCTTAAACCCGGCCAGACTACCGATTGGTTGTCCTGCACCAGGTTGCATCGTCGGTACACTGGATTGTATAGACTCAAACATGGCATTAAACTGGGCCACCCAGACACCCAAGGCCGAGTCCATGCACTCATTCAGATCGACCTTGGTCACCTTGTCCCTCGCGATTCTCTCCACACGCGCACGACGTTCACTATCAAACTCGGCCACCAACTCTGACGACCAACCAATACAAACATTACATGGGGGACCCACTTTACACTTGGCACAGGCGACTCAGTGATGACAAGCGAAATTCCGCTTCATGAAGTGATTGCAGCGGGAACAGAGCGTATCCGGAGGAGCTTTGCCCTGCCCCTTGACCTTCTGTGTACACAGAATAAAAAATTAAAACGCTGAACATGGTACCATGAAGATGAGCACTACACATAAAATCTTGATTGTAATCATTGATCACTTAAAAAACATTAACTTTCTATTAAATTAACGTTAATCAAGATTTAGGCAGGAAAAAACTTTTTTTGAGTGAAAATTTTATAAACACAACTTGGAGACTAACTATCATTAAGAAATCCAAGATATTAAGACCGATCACTACATACACCCTCGACAATGAAGCGAGAGCTAAATAACCGGCTTAAACCGAGTGCATAGATACACGAAACCAAAACAACATGCTAATCATGGGCACCGCCATCATGGCTAAGGGAGCATCCATCTTGGACAGGAACCGAGTCGCAAGAGAAATTAACCGTTTACCCGGATAAGATTAAAAAGTTAACGGGTAACGGAGTGACTCCAACACTGGCTACCATTTTAAAATAATGTACCAATTTAAGGAAAATTCAAACAGTCAATATGGCAGGAATGTATAAATTCTAGATTGATACAACCTGCCCCTGTGACGATTTCCCCTTTCCTTCCATGATTGTAGTAATGAATCGGTTAGATGTGGCTTAAATCCTCAAAAACTCAAAAACACAAGACTAGATTGGAGTGCAAACTGCAAAAAGCTGAATCCGATTGTTCTGGGGAATTGACTCGGTACCTGGATGCTATGGTAATTAATGGGACATAGTACATGTGTATAGGCAGGACGATGGAGAGTGCGGAGTTTTAATTATTTATTTTGAGCTAGACTAGATAATAGACATTATTATAATAGTACATCTGGTAAGTATTAATAATTCGAAGTAGAAAGTAATAGCAGCAGCTGCAGCGGCGGCGCCGGCAGCAGCGGTAGTAGTAGTAGTAGTAGTAGTAGGAGCCATTCCATCGTTGACCCACCCGATTAGTGCCCTCACAACTACATAGCCTTGGATCCCATATACGCTTAATCCGCCTCTGTATATTGCTAATTTACAAACCTATTCTCATATTCAGACATAGCCATGTTTGACAATATTTTGCAGTTGATTTTCAGCACTTACACTACAGTCCCTAAGCACACAGTAACCATAACTTCTTTTTCGCAAGACCACCAACGAGGGATCCCTTTCTGGTTATGCCTGCCCATTTCTAGCTAAGATCCAGCCACTTTTTACATGTGTTGGAATCAATTAAAATTTTTAAAACCTGACTTCCAAGAATCGAAATCTCAAGGTCATAAGCTGTTGAATATTTTTAAGCTAATTCCAATGAGACTGTTTCTGCCACAGGCAACAGCTCCCAGTCAAATTAGTTTCAAAACACTCACCAGAATGTTTTAAATTATTAAATTCATTAAAGACAAACACTTTGCACAATCTAGGGAGGGACTTTCGATTTTTGTGACGGACCCACATCATTGTGTTTGTGATTTCAGCTAACATGTGACGTATTTGATTATCAGGTCAGATACTCGAGTGACAAATCGAAACCCTTCATAACTTCTCTCAAAGTTTGCACATAGCATAACATCCTTTTTCGGACGATTTAAAAAAAAAAGAAATCATGATTTCTCGATATATTGTGGTCCGGGTTACGGTCTATGACATGAAAACAAAACATTACGGTATAACAGGTACAATACCTATATTACAGTAAAGCCCATAAGTGAATATGTATCCACAACAAAAACAAAACCACATTAGATGGTACAATCTTGAGCACGATGGAAGAAATTTTCTGTTGAACATTTTAACCATAATTGGATTGGAAGAAATTGCTGCCGTAGGCATCAATGTCTTCCAAGCCAATGGGCCGTTCCACCTTTAGATATGCCCCGCCCATCTCAATCTAAGCTACACCCACACCATGTCCATGTAGGGATCGATCGATCTCTGAACTCCCTAGCTATCAATTTCCAGAAAACTATACATGTAGGCTGTTAAATGTTTTGAAATTAATTTGACTGGGTGATGTTGCTGGCTATGGCAGCAACAGCGCCCAGTCAAATTAGTTTTAAAGTATTCGACAGCATGTTTATTAAATAGTAGACATACAAGTCATACAACATGTCTGAGTATTAAGAGTTAAAGATGGGCCAAATAGAATCATTTATGACATAATGATTTTGACATCATCCTACACGCTGCTTAGCTGATTATGATGTCATATGACATCAGATGATAGACGGATATTCTGGAAAGGTGAATTATGTTCAAAATACTAACCAGTATGTTTTATTTCATTCTAGAAGTTATTTATGGGCTGTACTGTACTTATAAATGTGCTTACCCTTGAGTCTATCACTGTCATATTGACATCATACAAAGTGACTGTTATGTTCTCCGCATTGACCACAGTAAATCCAACATTACTAATTCTTGGCTTAGTCTTCGAATCAATGGCGTAGTTTATCTCAAACATCCCCTCATCATCTGAAAATTCCCAACAAAAATCATGGATCTCGCTGGTATCTCCTGATTTACTTGATGACTCCTTAGAGTGTGCAGATCTACTTTCGTTTGCTTCATGACTTTTCGATTTACCAAGTGATGTTGAGCCATGGTGTTCAGGTTGTCCGCCAAAGGTCACAACGAAGGTCACGCCATCAGATTCATCATCCAATATTGCGTCAATGCACTTCTCAACTACAACATAGTACAAGATAGATTGTTGTGGATTCAGAGAAGATTGCTCCCAGTTGAAGGAGAAACTGCTACTGCTACTACTGTTATGATGATGATGACGAGGACGGACAGACAGAGAGACAGACAGGCAGGCAGACAGACAGACAGACAGACAGACAGACAGACAGACAGACAGACAGACAGACAGACAGACAGACAGTCTTAAAATGTGTCTAGCAGAACAAGTGTGATTTCATACACGACCACAATGACAAAAGTCTGCAAAATGCAGTTTTAGTCATGTGGACCTTGAAATTTATGCCCGAGTGTTACTGTAGGATTTTCTTACCAGGTGGTTCATAGCATGCTTCTATCTGGATAGCGCACAACACCGGCATAGAGCCATCATTCAACGGCGTTATCTCAATCCTAGTAAACCATGCCTCGACTCCATAGAGGTCAATACTCTGACTTCCTGCATCAGTTTCCTGTTAAAGTGGATTAGAAATTGTATATATGTTACTCTTCCATTCATTCCGAATGCGCAGCTTCGCGGTAGATAAATCAGTAACCTCGTAAATAACTCAACATTTTTCCAAAATAAAAACAAACTAACAAACACATTTTAGTTAGTACAATTTTGAACACGATGTGAGAAATGTCCTGTGGAATATTTTGAACATAATTGGATTGGAAGACATTGCTGCCTTAGTCTTCCAATCTAATTATCTTCAAAATATTCTATAGTACACTTTATTTTGTTTTGGAAACATTCTACATTATTTCTGAGCTGTGCTGTATGAGGCATGTTAATGCTTTGTAATGACATGACTGAAAGTCGACGCTGTATTTACCACTATCTTTAAGACTATTCTGCCAAATTCTAACACTGGCTTGCAGCACACATTTCCAGGAAAACAGCTATCGAATTTGTTCAAGAAAATTTCAATTTTCTCATAGAAAATGTCCAATTGCAGACCAAGAGAAGACTATTTTTGAAAATTTACCACTGGATTGACTCGCTCGGTTATCGAGCCAGTCATTCCAGTGGTAACCTTTCAATAACAGTCTTCTCCTGGTCTGCAAATGGATATTTCGATAAGACCAGTACAGAAGCTCTTTTTTGGTGATATGAGTGTTAACGGCTTAAATTGTGCATCGCAATGTAAATAAAAGGAAACAAATATTGACATATGATGGGGCCAAGTGATGTTTCTATTCTAATATGAGCCGCTATTATGTTAGCGAATTCTAAGTGATGTTTCCAGGCTACTATAAGCTGCTATTTTGTTAGCGCACTCTAAGTGATGTTTCCAGGCTAATACGAGCTGCTATTTTGTTAGCGCACTCTAAGTGATGTTTCCAGGCTAATATGAGCCGCTATTTCATTAGCGCACTCTAAGTGATGTTTCCAGGTTAATATGAGTTGTTATTTGGTTAGCGCATTCTAAGTGATGTTTCCAGGCTAATATGAGCCGCTATTTCATTAGCGCACTCTAAGTGATGTTTCCAGGTTAATATGAGTTGTTATTTTGTTAGCGCACTCTAAGTGATGTTTCCAGGCTAATATGAGCTGCTATTTCATTAGCGCACTCTAAGTGATGTTTCCAGGTTAATATGAGTTGTTATTTGGTTAGCGCATTCTAAGTGATGTTTCCAGGTTAATATGAGCTGCTATTTTGTTAGCGCATTCTAAGTGATGTTTCCAGGCTAATATGAGCTGCTATTTTGTTAGCACACTCTAAGTGATGTTTCCAGGCTAATATGAGCGGCTATTATGTTATCGCACTCTAAGTGATGTTTCTAGTTTAATATGAGCTGCTATTTTAATACCTTTTCTTACAGTGGTATATGCAAGGTTTTCATTCTGATATTAGGCAATATTTTCCTACCCTAGTGTAAGTGATGTTTTCATTCTAATATGCGGCTATTTTCTTACCCTAGTGTAAGTGATGTTTTCATTCTAACATGCGGCTATTTTCTTACCCTAGTGTAAGTGATGTTTTCATTCTAATATGTGGCTATTTTCTTACCCTAGTGTAAGTGATGTTTTCATTCTAATATGCGGCTATTTTCTTACCTTAGTGTAAGTGATGTTTTCATTCTAACATGCGACTATTTTCTTACCCTAGTGTAAGTGATGTTTTCATTCTAATATGCGGCTATTTTCTTACCTTAGTGTAAGTGATGTTTTCATTCTAACATGCGACTATTTTCTTACCCTAGTGTAAGTGATGTTTTCATTCTAATATGCGGCTATTTTCTTACTGTCATCTAAGTGATGTTTTCATTCCAATATGTGGCTATTTTCTAAACCCTAGTGCAAGTGATGTTTTCATTCTAAGATTGCGGCTATTTTCTTACCCTAGTGTAAGTGATGTTTTCCTTCTAATAAGCGGCTATTTTCTTACCATACTGTAAGTGATGTTTTCATTCTAATATGCGGCTATTTTCTTACTGTAGTCTAAGTGATGTTTTCATTCCAATATGTGGCTATTTTCTATACCCTAGTGTAAGTGATGTTTTCATTCTAATATGCGGCTATTTTCCTACTGTAGTGTAAGTGATGTTTTCCTTCTAATAAGCGGCTATTTTCTTACCCTAGTGTAAGTGATGTTTTCATTCTAATAAGCGGCTATTTTCTTACCTTAGTGTAAGTGATGTTTTCATTCTAATATGCGGCTATTTTCTTACCCTAGTGTAGGTGATTTTTTCATTCCATTAAGCGGCTATTTTCTTACCCTAGTGTAAGTGATGTTTTCATTTTAATAAGCAGCTATTATCTTACCCTAGTGTAAGTGATGTTTTCATTCTAATAAGCGGCTATTATCTTACCCTAGTGTAAGTGATATTTTCATTCTAATAAGCGGCTATTTTCTTACCCTAGTGTAAGTGATATTTTCATTCTAATATGCGGCTATTTTCTTACCGTAGTGTAAGTGATGTTTTCATTCTAATATGCGGCTATTTTCCTACCGTAGTGTACCGTTTTTATTTGAGGAAAGGACGTTAGCATGTATTGGACGCAGGCTAAATTTTGGCCCAAATCCTCCCCAAAAATCCTTATACTCATAGAAAGGACGCATAGAGAAATTGAAATCCATTCTCTAAAATGGTTAAAACTCATAGAACCTACCACGAAAATTGAATGCAATTTCCATATGCATGCTTACCGCCGTAACGCTATGTTTAATGTATGCCTAAAAAATATCATCGTGGAAGTGACATTATTAATGGGACAGCCTAAATATTGCGTATCTTCAATAAAGATCGTTTACTACCTTAAAATCAATGCTACTTTTGACATAAAATATCGCTTTGAAAATATGGAAATCATGTGATATTAGGAATGCGGTCCGATCAGCAGTTGTGTTTACTAGAATTCTTCTAATATCTGCCATTCTCTATTTTCATTGGCTTGTACGGAAGAATTTATCCAATCAGAACAGAGAAATATTTCTCTTCAGTAAAAATTAATAATAGAACCAGTGTTGCCCACAACATCTGATTTTTGGGGGTCCCAAGGACCCCACACTCTCAGATTTGGGGGTTCCACTGTAAAATCTGGGGGTCCCAGCGGTCCTCATCTGAAATATTGGGGTCCCATGGTTTTTTTCTTAAAATAAACACAACACATTGATCTAATTATAAAGCACTTTATTAAACATGTTGAAAACAGTGCCAGTCATTCCAGTGGTAAATTTTCAGAAATATGTATTCTGTGATCTACAATGGTGGCTAAAATTGATCTATTGAAATGGCCTTTGCATATTTAACTAATAACATTTGAACCGCATGTCAATAAACAATAACTTAAAGCACTGTACTTGTTTGTTGTCGGATAAACCAACCAACCTACATTGACGACCTTGTATGATTAATATTTCCAAGGACCACTACATTAGTAATTAGCAAAGACCACTGCATTCGTTTTTCTATTAAACCCTAACTTGACTTTGGACGAATTGAAAAATTACGAGTATCTGGGGCGAGTTTGCTCAAGGACGACTTGACCTACTTTGATATAATGCGCGCGTATTTTTTATAATGTAACTGGAATGACTAAATATAGTGGAATACATAGGTTAAGATCACACAAAACAATAATTTATCAAAAATAATCTGTATAAATCAGATTAAACTGCGTAATTAGTGAAAATATATCAGCCAATAACCGGATATGTCTAATTCATAGGGAGTAACTATGTAATGTGATTGCTGATTGGTTGAAGCATAGATAATGCATTAGCGTGTATCCAATAAGGACACTTGTATCGTGGAGCTTTGAGCTATACGCTGTTTGGAAAAAATCAATATTTTAACGTATGCCTACCTGTAGATCGACGATATCGTTGAACATTGCTGAGCTTTTTAGTTGAGAAATTGGGAACACGTAACGATCGAGTATTGTTAAACATTATAAACACTAATCCATCAGTCAATCAATCAGCCGCTATTGCTAAATAAAAAACGGATTATAGCGGGTATTGATACCGTTATTCAAACAGCAATACAAAGACACCGCTGCTAATCTGTCAAATGACCATTCAAATGTAAAAGATATCACAATATATTCCTTCATCCATTTAGATATTTTGATAAGTAAATAGAAAAAATATTTTGCCTGTAAGTCGTTGCTGTTTTAGGCAAGTATGCATGCACAAATTAATTTCAAAATACTCCGCAGATTAGTGATAACAAAGTTGTGATCTGTCCAATGTTCTGAGCTGTGAAAGGGTTAAGACGCCAAGACACGTTTGTATACGCTTGATCAGTTGTATTGGATTTCTCAAGCGTGAGTTCCTCTAGAGGGAAATTCCGCTGTTATCCAATCAAACACTGACGTTTAGCACAACAGACAGAAACATGGCGGGTATTTTTGCAATTTGTAGGCCAAACAAGGCGACTAACATCGGGCTTGTAAACTCATTATTTATGAAAAAAAGTTAGATCAAATGGAATACTAAGGATGATTTGGGGATTGTGTTTACAATTAAATGTGGTGGTTGAATCTGATTCATGGGCATTAACAACTTTGAGTTATGCAAGAAAACCTACAACAAATCATAGTCTTAAACAACACAGTGAGTTCGTTTTTATTGAACACACAATACATTAGGTATATTTTTTAAAGTAAAAACATGCACAAATAAATATACACACACGATAATATAATCGATAATTAAGCACACGCAAAGTTACCAGTTTCTGTTACACTTTTTCACTGCGTCCCGCGTGCGTCCTCGCGGACGCAGAGGGTTAGTTTTTATGCGTCCCTCTGCCATTTTTATGCGTATATACGCACAAAAGGACGCATAAGGGCAACTCTGAATAGAACAATGTTTACTCTCGTATTGCGCATTAATTTTGTAATGCCGACCAACATTAAATGATCCAAAATGGAATCAGAATTAAAATGAGATAAAGCGGTTCTTATGTTGGCGAGCCGCTGACTCTTTTGATATTGGAGGCGCCGTGTTCTCGCGAGATCGTATACGTTAACGGGAGTTTGTTATCAAACGGGTACGGATCAGACCTAAAGTACAATACTTAATTCCTATCGTGCAATGATAATATATAGTATTCCGAGTTCCGAGTCCAGAATATTTTATCCAAGTAGTCGCTCTCATTAAAAACAATCTTTTGCATTTGGAGACGAATCACGTGACATATCTTTTCTGGACGCCATTTTATGTCGAATTCAGGATTAATTTTGATGTAATAAATAATATTTATTAACGGATACGCAATATTTAGGCGCTCCAATTTAATAATTTCACTTCTGTGATGTTATGAGGTATACATTAAACATAGTCGTAAGGCGGCGAGAATTTGTACCATTGAATTTCTGTTGTATCATTAATTTTTATTACGAAAGTTGAGAAAAAAAATGTGCTCAAATACTGTACTCGATTATAGGACTCATCCTTTTTCTAGAACATGTAATAGATGAAAAAAACTGCGTCCTTTAGTGAAATTTTAATGGTAAGTGATATTTTTATTCTAACATGCAGCTTTTTTCTTACCGTAGAATATTAAGTGAGGTTTTCATTCTAATATGTGCCTATTTTCTTACCCTAGTGTAAGTGATGTTTTCATTCTAATATGCGGCTATTTGTTTACCGTAGTGTAAGTGATATTTTCATTCTAACATGCGGCTATTTTCTTACCCTAGTGCTAAGTGATATTTTCATTCTAACAAGCGGCTATTTTCTTACCCTAGTGTAAGTGATATTTTCATTCTAACATGCGGCTATTTTCTTACCCTAGTGTAAGTGATATTTTCATTCTAACATGCGGCTATTTTCTTACCCTAGTGTAAGTGATGTTTTCATTCTAACACGCAGCTATTTTCTTACCCTAGTGTAAGTGATATTTTCATTCTAACATGCGGCTATTTTCTTACCCTAGTGTAAGGGATGTTTTCATTCTAACACGCAGCTATTTTCTTACCCTAGTGTAAGTGATATTTTCATTCTAACACGCAGCTATTTTCTTACCCTAGTGTAAGTGATATTTTCATTCTAACATGCGGCTATTTTCTTACCCTAGTGTAAGGGATGTTTTCATTCTAACACGCAGCTATTTTCTTACCCTAGTGTAAGTGATATTTTCATTCTAACATGCGGCTATTTTCTTACCCTAGTGTAAGTGATATTTTCATTCTAACACGCAGCTATTCTTACCCTAGTGTAAGTGATATTTTCATTCCAACATGCGGCTATTTTCTTACCCTAGTGTAAGTGATATTTTCATTCTAACACGCAGCTATTCTTACCCTAGTGTAAGTGATATTTTCATTCTAACATGCGGCTATTTTCTTACCCTTGTGTAAGTGATATTTTCATTCTAATATGCAGCTATTTTCTTACCCTAGTGTTAAGTGATGTTTTCATTCTAACATGCAGCTATTTTCTTACCGTAATGTAAGCAATGTTTCCATGGGTATCAAGCAGGATTATCGTCACGAGGGCCGCGTTGTAGATATGGAAACTGATCGTGTTGATCCTTGGTTTGATAATTGAGTCGAAACTATATGTGACAAATGATGTTTCATTAGATGAAGAAAATCCTGTGCAGGTATCATTTTCACCAAATGGAAAGTCTGGAGAATTTGTTGATAGTGGATATGAGTTGTCTGAGATATCTTCCAATATCAAGTCTTCATGGTTGTCATCAAGCATTTTAGAGTCACATTCTAGAACGATAAGACAAACACAACAATGAAATGGTCCACTATGTAAATCAGGCATGCATTCATTATCCAGACGGTCACGGTATTAACACTTTCAAGGACAAGTCCGTGAAAAAGTAAATTCATTACGATATGCAACATATTCTGTTCATTATTTAAAAATTAATATGACTGGAAGCGGAAGCCATTGCTGCCTAAGGCAGAAATGGCTTCCAGTCATATTAATTTTAAAACAAGAGGCCCAATGGGCCTGTATCGCTCACTTGGAACATTGGCATTTCAACTAATCTTACTTAAGTTTTATATCCATCGGTGTCACTTCCAATGACTTTCAGTCAAATGGTTTAGTTTTCGAGATATTGACAACAATCTCTGGACTGCTTTTTTGCATTAGTGATTTTGAACAATGTTTAAGTGAAAATAAATGATACCAGTGCTAACTACAGCTGGGTTTTTTTAACTGTCTCACTGCTGTAAGCCAGTGCAGCCAATAATTTCAATTTTCAAAAGCTCTTGACTTGTTGAATATTTTGAAAACAATTTGACTGAAAGTTGTTGGCGGCTTAGCCAACAACTTTCTGTCCAATTGTTTTCAAAATATTTATCAGCTTCAGAGATATAACCTTTGGAATATGTCGTCTGCAAAAACTCAGTCAGATGGTTACTAGAGGTTTAAATACAATTGACGAAAATGGTCTCTAAAGGCATGTAGGTGGTCTTTATAGCAGGTTATTCCACACCACCACACAATCCATTTAACACATGCGCATCTGGCTGAATCACCAAGTTAGCAGCAGGGCTAGGGTGAGCTGGAGTTGATTTGCCTTAGGCAGCAACAACTTTCAATCAAATACATTTCAAAATATTTTTAAGAGCATAGATGTCAGAGCACATAATACATATCTTAAATATTTTGGCAGTATTGGAATGGTTAATCTGTTAATTGGAATTTAATATCTAGTTTGGCAATAAAATCTGACATGGTGATAACTCAATGGACGGTGGGAACAAACCTGTATTTGCCCTATGAAAGTGAGACTGCAAATATTTAAGGAGTGATAACTCTCGCATTTGACGTCCTATCAGTTTCATTTTCACAACACAGATATTAGATGCAGACGTTAACAGTGTGACCAAGTTTGGTGTCAATCCGTCAAGAAATAACAAAATGAGCCGCCATAGTTGGTGACAGACAGACAGATGGCTGGATGGACATACAGAAGATGGATGGGGTCATCGCTATACGACAGCTGACTGACAAGTAAGCGGAGTTAAGAAAACCCATTTCAGCTTCAAAATCCATCAAATAAAAAAATTGAATATGGCAGGCAAACACGCTAAAATTTGATTGGTCCACGGCGGCCATGTTTTTTACCTATCAACTTCCAATGAACAAACTTTAATGGCCCTTAGTCCATAATCATATCCCCAAAATTTCAGCCCGATCCATTCAGCAGTTCTGCAGAATAAGTCGTTTTCACGAAAACTATGTCATCCAAGATGGCCGCCGAACCATTTGGCCAATCAAGTTCTTTCGAACAAACTTGGTTCAGCTCTTGCTCTATATGATATTTCATGAGTTTTGAATCGATCCACCAACTGATATCGGAGATGATTTTTAGCCATTTTCTAAAATCGGCCAAAATCCAAGATGGCCACTGGCCAAATTGGCCGATCGGCTTTGTTTGAACAAACTTGGATCCCTATGCCCTAAGGATACTTCCTGCCAAATATAATTGAAATCGGCTCAGTGGTCCTTGAGAAGAAATCGTTTAAAGACAAAAGTTGACGGATGAACAGACGGACGGACGGACGGATGCCGGACAGACGATGGACGGTCGCCATGGCATAGGCTCACTTGGCCATTCTGGCCAGGTGAGCTAATAATCAACAGCTTTCCAGTTTGTTTGCTACTGCTACTACTGCTGCTGCTACCACTACTACCACTGCCACACCTACTACTACTACTACTACTACTACTACTACTACTACTACTACTACTACTACTACTACTACTACTACTACCACAACTACCACCATTACCACTACCACTAATACTATAAATATTTTACACATATAACAGCTCCATTGCCATAATAATAGCGTTATACTATTGCCCCATATGCTATTGTAATAGCCCGGGAGAACAAAGTGAACTTTGTCACAAGATTGAGATACGAGGAATTTATCGAAAAAGGGTTAAGGGTGTGGTCCACGTCGCCCGGGCGCTTCCACACACCACCACCATACCCCCACCACCACCCATTTCAGATAGGCAGCAGACAAGATACAAAAACTTCTTAAAGTCCCATGACATATTTTGCTGAATAATTGGAAACTAATTTGCATGAATGCAGCAACAACTTCCAGTCAACAACTTCCAGTCAAATCAGTTCCAAAATACTCAACAGTTTTTCTGTATGATTACTGTGAAATTGATGCATCAACTTCTACTTTATGGTTTAAGGATTCAATTCATGAACATTTTGAAATGCAAAATAGCAATGATCTTTTACCTCCAACAGTACATGAAATAGCTTCCTTGTATTTTAACTGTCTCACTGCTGCAAACCAACAGAAAATAATTTAAATCGACAATAACTCTGGACATACTGAATATTTTGAAAACAATTTGACTGAAAGTTGTTGGTAACTAAGCTACCAACAACTTTTAGTCAAATTGTTTTCAAAATATTCAGTATATCCAGAGTTATTGCTGATTTAAATGTATTTTCTGGTGGTTTGCAGCAGTGAGACAGTTAAAATACAAGGAAGCTATTTCAATAGTTAAGAATGAGTCAGTGTCAGTCTGCGCATGCGCGAGGTTGGGGCCGGCATCCGGCAGACTGTCACCTGTCTACCTGCCCAGTAGGGGGGCACTTTCTTTTTAAATCTGGAGTTACTGAGTGAAGGTCGATGTTTAGGAAATATCATAGAGTGTTAGGGAAGTAAGTATATCTCTTGAAGTGAAAACATTGTACTGTTCCAACCGGCACGCAGATCACGTAGATATTGTATATACGCTAAATAGTGTATGCATGGTTATAGAGTAGACAGACAGCAATAGAGGGATCCGGCCTGTTACTCACATATCTGTTGTCATAATCAAATATGTCAGATGTTAGGTGATGTCATAATCACAATGACGTAACAAAAATCAGTCTGTCACAAATGTGCATGTATGGTAGGTCGTCAATGAATTTACAATTAAATAAACATTTTGTTAAATATTTTGAAACTATTGCAACAACAGTGCCAAGTCAAATTAATTTTAAAATATTCAAAAGAAATCTTATTAAATTGTAAATTCAACAAAGACATACATTGAGTGACTTTTCCATGTTCATGGCTGCACTAGATACTTCATGATTGTGACATCACATAATATGTCACGTAATCTACCTTTCCAGTTTTAGCTATGTCCCACCCATCTCTATTTAAGCTCCACCCACACATCGTCCAAGTTGGAATTGATCGATCTCTGAACGCCCAGACCATCAGTTTCCAGAAGACTATACAGGTAAGCTGTTAAATATTTTGAAACTAATTTGACTGGGCCCTGTTGCTGCATATGGCAGCAACAGCATCCAGTCAAATTTGTTCCAAAATATTCTACAGAATATGCATTAAATGGTAAAGACATACAATTAGTACAATGTGTCAGATTATTAAGCGTTAAAGACGGACTACATGTATATCGAGTCATTCATGACGTCATCACACACAGACCACTTAGTCGCTTATGATGTCATATGACGTCATATGATGGACAGATAAACTTGGAAAGGTCCATTGACTAGGACATCATACACTTAGTGACAGGTCGGATCGTTCCATTACCTGGAGGTGGTGGCGGAACAAAACACGCTTGGATCTCGACGGTGCATAGTCCAGATTCCATTGTAGCATCAGGCAGTGCAGTAACTGTGAACCGAACATAAACTGCATCCACATCAAGGAAACTCACATCATAATGACCATCAAACGTGGTGGAGATGTCCTGCAATCAAACATATATGGTCAAGCTGGTTTACCGCCGATGGTAACTGGACCATCAAGGAGTGCTCACTAATGATTGATGGTCACTTTTACCTTTGCCCTGCACATCTCTAGCTAAGCGCTACCCATGCTTTACCTGTGACGGGATCGATCGAACCCTGAACCTCAATTTCCAGAAAACTATACACTCCGGTAAGATGTTGAATATTTTGAAACTAATTTGACTGGGCGCTGTGGCTTCCTATGGTAGCAACAGTGTGCAGTCAAATTAATATCAAAATATTCTACAGAATGGTCATTAAGTAGTAAAGGCATCCAATTCATACACATAATGGGCGATTAAGACTTCCTGACAGACTCGTATGGCATATTTTAATTGTGACATCATCCTACCTGTAACGTATTTGATTATGACATTATATACTTGACTGACAGATTGGATTCCTCTATTCTGTTGTTAGTTGGGGTGGAATAACGGTGCTTCCCTAACCCTGCATTAGTGGTCAAGCCAGCCAAGGCGCCCTCGATAACAGACCCAGTTAGTCCAATGAGAAACTCTTAAAAACTCTTCTCTTTGCCTGCAAATGGACACTGAGTAAGGAAAACGGTGGATATTCATGACAATGGACCTTTCTATTTTTAGCTATGCCCCGCCCATCACTAGCTAAGCTCCACCCACACCGCACCGTGTTGGGATTGATCGATCCCTGAATACCCTAGCTATCAATTTCCTGAAAACTATACAGGGAAGCTGTTGAATATTTTGTAACTAATATGACTGGGTGCTGTTGCTGCCTATGGCAGCAACAGCGTCCAGTCAAATTAGTTTCAAAATATTCAACAGAATATTTATTAAATAGTAAAATCAAAAAATTTGTACAACGACGCATAGGCCGTCATCAAATATGCGTTCGTGATGTACTTATCGACGTCATTCATGACATCATTCATTATGATGTCCTTGTACACAGCACGCAGTTCATTATGACGTCATATGATGGGTGGGTACTCTGGAAAGGTGAGTTACCCACTTAATGTCCAAGCCGGTCAAGCTGCCTCTGCAGTGGTCACAAGAAACAGTCATCTATATCCTTAAACCTTTAACTCTAAAATTTGCTTTAAAAAATTTAATTTTCACATAAAAATGTCCATTTGCAGACCAAAATAAGACTATTTTTTAAAATTTACCACTGGAATTACTGGCTCGGTTATTTGCTCTGCAAATGGACATTTCTCAAGACCACTGCAGAAGACGTTTTTGTCTGATATGAGTGTTAAAGGGTTGAGCAGCAATCGCATCCAAACAAATTAAGTCAAAATATTCAACAGCGCATTTTATTTTGCATTGAAAACATTCTACGTTATTTCTGAGCTGCACTATAACCAACTGAACTACATAGAATGGATCTTTCCAATTTATCCATCCATCATATGACATCGTAATCAACTATGTGACGTGTAAAATGACATCATAATCATGATGTCATGAATTACTCGATATAGTCCGTCTTTAATGCGCAATAGTCTGACATGTTGTACAAGGTGTATGTCTTTACAATTTAACAAATATTCTGTTGAATAGTTTGAAACTAATTTTACTGGACACTGTTTCCGCCATAGGCAGCAACAGCGCCCAGTCAAATTAGTTTCAAAATATTTAACAGCTTACCTGTATGGTTTTCTGGAAATTTATTGTCGATCGATCCCAAGAAAGACAAGATGTGAGTGGAACTTAGATAGAGATGGGCGGGGCATAGCTAAAACTGGAAAGGTCCATTGTCAAAAACATGTAAACAAGAGATCTTTTACAAAACAAAATCTGTGCAATTTTTCCAATAAACAGTGGAGTAATTGAGTTTCATCAAACATTTTTGCTAGGTTTTTAAAATAGGTAGAGCATAAATTAAAATGTTTACTGAAGCAAGCAAGAAAGCTTGCAGATACTATCCTTCATGGTCGGATACACTTACACACAATGTAAAATATTGTATATGAAGAATGTCATTAATTATCTCCATGTGTTTAGAAACAATGGAGAGAATCTAGCAATTGCCTCTGTCCATCCGACCACCTGTTCATCCGTCCCTCTGTTGGTCCGGCTATCTCCTCCTCAATCAAATTTATTATGAGTTACCCATATGATTGGCGACATTTTCATTATGCTCGGCTCACAGAGTGGGGTGAGGGCAGGGTGAATGTGTGTGTGGGGGGGGGGGGAACAGAAGGTTAAAGTTGACGGAATTCAAACAAATTTGGTATGTTAATGGACCTTTCCAGTTTTAGCTATGCCCCGCCCATCTCTAGCTAAGCTCCACCCACACCTCGCTCATGTTTGGATCGATCGATCTCTGAACTCCCTGACTATAAACCTCCAGAAAACTATACAGGTAAGCTGTTGAATATTTTGAAACTAATATGACTACGGTAGAAACAATGTCCAGTCAAATTAGTTTCAAAATATTCAACAGCATGTTTATGTAATAGTAGTAGAGTAATTTGTACGTGTCAGACTATTAAGAGTTAAAGACAGGTAAAACAGAATCATTTATGACGTAATGATTATGACATCATCCTACATGCCGCTTAGCTGAATATGACGCCATATGACGTCAAATCATTGATGGATACACTGGAAAGGTGAATTAGCCATATGATTGCGGATTAAGGCGCCAACCCTGGGCGGTATTGAGGTTAGTGGTGGTACAGAACCTCACAGTTGGCGAAAGCATGGGGATTTGCAATGGCATACCATCGATGGCGCATACCAATTAATATGTACATTTCCAACGAAATCTAACAAGAAATACATAGCAAACATATGCACACACGACAACACATATGAACGGACATACACGTGTACGCGCGCACACCACAAACACGCGTGTAAGCATGCACATACACACATGCTTATACACACATACATATTTAATCTACATCACTTACCCGTATCTCTATTGTATTGTTGTCTACATCGAGAAGCGTTATTATGACACGCTCTGTATGGTATATATCAAAGCTAACTTGACTGATGACAGGTGTAACCAACGACTCAATGTAATAAGTAATAGTAATGACTCCATTATCTTCGGAAAATGTCCAGCAGTTGTCGTTTCCCTCGCTTAAATAAAATGGCTCAAGGTTGTGCAAAGATATACGCTTGGATGACGATTTGGACCGTTGTTTGGACTTATGTTTCCTGGACTTATGGTTAGATTGTATAGAGCTTGATACTCTCTGGTCTGATGTTCCCAGTGATATTGATCCACTATGTTCTCCTATGCCACCAACGGAGACACTCATATCCAGATCAGGAGAGACTTCGTCTAGAAATGTAGTGGTGCACTCTTTGTCTGAAAAATAACGAGAGATTTTGATCTAATTTTATCTCTGAAAAGGCAGTTTTAGATATACTTGTAGGAAAGGGCAGTTTCAGATGTACTTGTAGGAAAGTGCAGTTTCGCATATACTTGTAGGAAAGCGCAGTTTCAGATGTACTTGTAGGAAAGGCAGTTTCAGATGTACTTGTACTTGTAGGAAAGGGCAGTTTCACATATACTTGTAGGAAAGGGCAGTTTCAGATGTATTTGTAGGAAAGGGCAGTTTCACATATACTTGTAGGAAAGGCAGTTTCAGATGTACTTGTACTTGTAGGAAAGGGCAGTTTCACATATACTTGTAGGAAAGGGCAGTTTCAGATGTACTTGTAGGAAAGGGCAGTTTCACATATACTTGTAGGAAAGGCAGTTTCAGATATACTTGTAGGAAAGGGCAGTTTCACATATACTTGTAGGAAAGGGCAGTTTCACATATACTTGTAGGAAAGGGCAGTTTCACATATACTTGTAGGAAAGGGCAGTTTCACATATACTTGTAGGAAAGGGCAGTTTCACATATACTTGTAGGAAAGGGCAGTTTCACATATACTTGTAGGAAAGGGCAGTTTCACATATACTTGTAGGAAAGGACAGATGAACAGTCAAATGGTGTTGATTTGTAAACTCATATAGTAACAAGAGCAATCAGAGATTGCAGCCCCTCATCCTTTCCTTTTTGTCACATCGTAAAACTTTTTGGATTGCCCAGATTTGTTTTACTTTTCGAGAGTTATAGAGTGAGGCCCACAGCTGTGCAATTCTAGTGTACTGTTACATTGTTTCTTGTGTTAAAATTTATGCCAAATCGGAACACAGTTTTAGAGGAATCAATAGTTCCAGAATTTGATATGATTGGACCTGGATTCAGTTATCCAGATGAAGGGAACCTCTTTAAATCCTCTTGTATGGCAAATTCCCCCAGATCAGTAGCTTTGAGATACAGCTCGGGACAGACAGACGGCCAGATGGCAAGACGGATAGACAGACAGATGGAAACAGACAGACAGACTGACAGACATATGGATGGATGGACAAACATCCATACAGACGGACAGACAGACAGCCCAAATGTAATACCCTTGATTTAATATATTTGTTACAAAAGTAACTACATAGGATAATCTTAATAAAGTTGAAATTATCAAATAACGTGTTAACTACCTTTTGATTTCTTCGGAATATAGCAAGCCTGGATTTCAACACTACAGAGTGTGGCCATAGCACCTCCAGCGACAGGATATACTTCAAGGTTAATATAAGTCGCCTCAGTCTCATTGAACGGAGCGTCATATACGCCATCGGGTGGACTTTGAACGAACTGCATTTAAAGTAAACAAGACAAATTGTTGCAGAGATTTCCAGGAGGGGGAGGGGAGGGGGCATAAAAGTGAAATTGCTTAAAATAAGAAATAAATGGATTTGAAAACTTACAAACAATTCATGGATCTTACAGTACATGTCATAAGGGTCATTCTATGCCAAATCACCTAGAGGTCCCCAGGTGACCATCTCTGATTTTTATTAAATTTCACCCAGATGCACATATATGGAAATGAAGCCTGCATACACAATTTCATTGCAAAATTCCAATTAGTTTTGAAGTTATGGTTGATTGATTTTAGGGGGTGTGGCTCATTTTTTGCACTTGTGAATGGTTTGGAAGGATTTTTAAACGCTGATAACTTTCTTAATATTACTAGCCATGGGAAAAGCCCCTGTGATGGCATTGGGGGAACTGTGAAACGCCTAGTCGCTCGAGCCAGCTTGCAGGCAACAGTAAAGGATCACATTTTGACTGCAGCTCAAATGTATAACTGGGCTTCAGAACACATTCCTGGGGTTAAATCTTTCTTTGTTTCTGATAACGATGTTGCAGATAATGCAGCCAGGTTTGAATTAACTTCATGATTTGATTCAGTAGACTCTTTCAGGCTCCCGGTCGCATCATTGCTTTATTCCTGTATCCGAAGTCGAATTGAAGATGAAACGGATCTCGGCTGATAGTGATTTTACTACGGGCACCCTTGGTGAGAAACAGCCATCATCACTTCATAGTATCCTGCCTGATTCTCAACATCATGATCAGTTGCAACCTGGAAAAATATGTAGCATGTATGTATGACAAGGAATGGTATGTTGGAAGTATTGTTGAGCGGTCTGATGAACAGAGTGATGTACTTGTTGACTGTATGAAACGCTCCAGTAAAGGATTTCTCTCCTGGCCTTCAGTTTCACGAAAGGATCAATGCTGGGTGCCATTTCAACATATCATTTGCTTGCTTGGTGCTCCGGAACTACAAGGACACAGTGCTCGATATTATAAACTTTCACCGCAGGATTACACGCAGATTCGACAGAAATTACCAGCATTTTTGTAATATTTGCATTCACGACCATGTGAGTTTTTCTAAGCATTTATTTATATTCTTAGTAAGTTACATTGCATGTGGTATGTAGATGTGAATGCCTGTGATTGAGGCATTGATAATTGATAGTGCAATGTATGGTTTGAAAGTGTTGATACGTTAATTAACACTTCATTTTGGTTGGTTCGATTTCTGGAAAATAGGGTAGATATCGAACTTTAATTAAGGTTGAAGGAATTGAGCCACAAAGTTATAACTTGGTACATATACAGCTAATATATGTATGTTAATCATATTCAAAGCTCCTGATGATAGGTAATTGTCCACATGGGTAAACCATCCCTAATACTAAGGCCAAATTTTCGGATTTTTTGTTCTCATCTGTTATGTGGACACCTGCCACACTTTAATATTGTACCTGATTCACATAAGCTTTTTTCTACAGCAACACCTATATGTACATACTTCAAAACAACTTACATTTAGTGTTTGTGATAAAGAGTTAGGTAGTACTGGTTCACTGAAATCTGATAAAAATTGTTTTTGAATGGATAAACGTCCAACTTTAGAGTCCTCCAACTCTGGAACTGGCAGGGATATCCAGGAAATGCTTTCAGTTCCAGACTCATCATGCATCAATTAGGTGGCACAGCAAATTTCAGCTTAATATCTTCAATATTAAGAAAGTTATCAGCGTTTAAAGATCCTTCCAAACAACTCACTGGATTTGCGAGTGCAAAAAATGAGCCACGCCCCCTAAAATCAATCAACCATAACTAATTGGAATTTTGCAATGAAATTTTGTATGCAGCCTTCATTTCCATATATGTGCATCTGGATGAAATTTAATAAAAATCAGAGATGGTCACCCGGGAAGATTTTTATATTCTGGGTGATTTGGTATGGAATGACCCATAAATAAATTAACACATTGCCAAACCAAACAAGAGGCCCAAGGGGCCCGCATAGCTCACCTCGAGCATTATGCATTTTTGTCACAAGTGTTGGTGGGTGGTTTAGAAGCAGTCTTCTAAATGAGTTTGTGGACATTTTTGCAAGTCCAATATGGCCACCAAACACGCTACATTTTGATTGGTCCACTGCAGCCATGTTTCTGACGTAGCGCCTTCGCTTGAAAAAACTTTAATGGCACTCAGTGCCTAACCATATCTCCCAAATTTCGGCCCAATCCGCTCAGTTGTTCTGGAGTCATTTTGGCAAAAATTAGGTTATCCAAGATGGCCCACCAAACCATTTGGCCAATCAAGTTCCCTTGAAGCAAACTTGGTGCAGATCTTGCCCTAGATGATATTTCATGTGTTTTGAATTGATCCCCCAAGCGGTTTTGGAGAAGATTTTTAAAGACATTTTAAAGCGGCCAGTTTTTTTGACGGAATCGACTTTTCTTTAACAAACTTTAATGGCCCTTAGTCCGTAATCATATATCACAAATTTCGACCTGATCGCTTCAGCAGTTCAGGGGAAGAAGTCATTTTTGCGAAAACGAGGTCATCCAAGCTGGCCGCTGAACCATTTAGTCAATCAAGTTCCCTTGAACAAACTTGGGTCAGCTCTTACCATAGATCATATTTCATGAGGTCTGAATTGATCCCTCAAACGGTTTGGGAGAAGATTTTTAAAGACATTTATAAAAATCAGCCGAAATCCAAGATGGCCACCGGCTAAGTTGGCCAATCGTCTTCGTTTGAACAAAATGGAATCTCTATACACTACAGATGATTCCTTCCAAATATAACTGAAATCGGCCCAGTAGTTCTCGAGAAGCCATTTTAAATTTCCCATTGCTTTAGTATGGGAGCTTTTGGCGGGGAAATGATCCAAGATGGCCCCCAAACCGTTTATCCAACAGTTTTGAAAATTGTAAATTTGAGATCAGACTATCCAAAAAACTATATAAAACCAATTTCGGCTTCAAAATCCATCAAATAAAAAAAACCAATATGGCCGCCAAGCAAGCTATATTTTGATTGGCCCACAGTGGCCATGTTTTTTTTACGGATCAACTTCTCTTGAACAAGCTTTACTGGCCCTTAGTCCCTAATCATATCTCCATATTTTGGCCTGATCCCTTCAGCGGTTCTGGAGAACAAGTTATTTTCGCTAAAACTAGGTCACCCAAGATGGCCACCAAACCATTTGGCCAATCAAGTTCCTCTGAACAAACTTGGTTGAGCTCTTGCCCTGGATCAGATTTCATGAGGTTTCCGTCAATCCCTCAAGCGGTTTCGGAGAAGCTTTTTAAAGACGTTTCTAAAAATCAGCCAAAATCCAAGATGGCTACCGGCCAAATTGGCTGATCGGCTTCATTTGAACAAACTTGGATCCCTATGCCATAAGGATGCTTCCTGCCAAATATAATTGAAATCGTCCCAGCGGTTCCTGAGAAGTCGTTTTAAAGGAAAAGTTGACGGACGGACGGATGATGGACGACAAACACACGACGGACGGTCGCCACGACATAAGCTCGCTTTCAGGCCAGGTGAGCTAAAAACTGAAATGCTGCAATAGAGGACTTCCTTTTTCTTGCATAGAAGAATGCAAGTGCAAAATACTGAAATACAACTTACTAAACACAACTGCCAAATTTTACATGACAATGGCCTTTCCATATCTGGTTCATAGCAGTCAAACCTGACTATAGCCGTCACTATACAGTAATCCAAAAGTTGTCATTAACCCTTTTACACCCATATCAGCCAAAAATGGCTTCAGCAGTGGTCTTGAGAAAGGTCCATTTGCAGACCAAGAGACCATTTTTGAAAATTTACCACTGGAATGACTGGTAAACGAGCCAGTCATTCCAGTGGTAAATTTTCATCAATAGTCTTCTCTTGGTCTGCAAACAGACATTTTCTATGAGAAAATTTAAATTTTCTTGAATAAATTCAAGGGTTAAAGGTATAGTATAGATTAGAAATAGACTAAAATATTTCCAAACTAAAAATAAAATTTTCTGTTGTATTTTTTTAACCTTAATTGGCTTGGAAGACGTTTCAACTTATTTGACTTAACACTTTAACCCTCAAATTTATTCAAGAAAATTTCAGTTTTCTCACAGAAAATATCCATTTGCAGACCAAGCGAAGACTAATTTTGAAAATTTACCACTGGAATGACTGGCTCGGTTATCGAACCAGTCATTTCAGTGGTAAATTTTCAAAAATAGTCTTTTTCTGGTCTGCATATCGACATTTCTCAAGACCAGGGTTCCCAGCACTTTATCCAAACAAAATTCCCTGAGTTTTTCCTCTGATACTTCACAGAGAAATGTGCAAAATTACATGAGAAATATTTTCACTTTAACAAGGATGTTGGAAATTGAAGATGTAGTTGCAGCACAAAAACTAAGATACTGATAAGATATACAACAACATGGTAGCATGTGCATACATGTGTAATTTATTTCCATTTTCAGTCAATGGACAGAACTTGGAAACATGATACAAGCCGCACATACGTCAAACTGACAAAATATGAAAAGTACTCCAGAGTCACTGTCAAATTCCCTGAGTTTTTGCTGATTTTGGGTGTTTTTTCAAAATTCCATGACTTTTCCCTGACTGGAAAAATGTAACTCTATCTTCAAGGTTTTCCCTGATTCCCAGAGTGGCTTGAAACCCTGAAGACCACTGCAGAAGCTGTTTTTGGCTGATATGAGCGTTAGAGACCTCTATACACAGGTTTGACTCAACATATTTTTATGAATATTCTTACCTTTGTTAATATCTCAACCATATTATCATCGTAAAGTGTTACTGTCATGTTCTCTGCATTGGATATATTAAACCGAATCCTGTCCATTGTCATAGTGATCTTTGACTCAATGTTGTAAGTGATCTCAAATACCCCCTTCTCTTCAGAAAACTCCCAACAATTATTGTGGATCTGTTTGGAAGTCGATTTCGATTTATGTCTGGAATGTGCGGACCTGGTTTCATTCGACCTATGGCTTCCGGACATTCCAACCTTTGACACGCCACCGGAATGTTCGTGTATTCCATCGTGAGTTATGTCGAAGACCAAATAATCAGATTTCTCTGTCAATATCGATGAAATACACACCTCGGCTGGGAAAACATAAACATGCATATACTTATCCATTTCAGACAGTCTCTGTTTCAATGGAGGAATCCAGTTTTAGCTATGCCGTCCATCTCTAGTTCCACCAACACCGAGTTCACCTAAACTCACTGACTATCAATTTCCAGAAAACTATTCATGCCAGTCAAATTATTTTCAAAATATTCAACAGCATGTTTATTAAATAGTAAAGACATAGAATTTGTACAACAACCCTTAGTCGTCATCAATTTAACGTTTGTGATAAGTTTATCTACGTCACTCATAACATAATTGCTTATGACATCATCCTACACATCATATAGTTGATTATGACACCATATGATTGATGGATAGACTGGAATAATCCATTGAAGGATCCATTTTCCGCCGATTCATAGCTAACCTCCACCCAATTTTAATTTTTACAATTTCAATTTTAACAAGTTGCTCCCTGAATTCACAGAATCTAAATTTCAGGGTAACTATAAAGGCATGTTGTTGAATATTTTGCAGCTCCAAGTCAAATCAGTTTCAACATATTCTGCAGATTAAATTGTAAATTCGCTTGCCAATTTCTTGATGGACCTATGTCATAAATTTTGATTGTGACATCACCTAACAAGTGACATATTTTAATTATGATATCAGATCTCGAGAGATAGATTGGATGCCTCCCATTGAGGTAATTCACCTTTCCAGAATATCCATCCATCATCTGACCTCGTATGACGTCATAATCAGCTCAGCGCATGTATGATGACGTCACAAAGGGTTCCATATAGACTGTCATCAAATTTCCGACACGTTGTTTTTGGAAATTGATAGTCATGGTGTTCAGAGATCGATCGATCGCAACACGAGCGAGGTGTGGGTGGAGTTTAGCTATAGATGGGCGGGGCATAGCTAAAACTGGAAGGTCCATTATGGAAGCTATTGATGCACTTTGGTCGCATAGTTTTAACCCATTAATCGTCAACCTCTGTAGTTGTCTTAAGGAATATCCATTTGCAGGACAAGGGAAGAATATTTCCCATTGTAGGCCAATGTTCCCAAGCCCAAATTCCTTCCCACGTTATGCCATATGAACACTTTTTGACGTCTTAGCGGACAAAAATAACCCATTTTCGTAGGTCATCAAAACAGACAACAGAAAGGGTTAATGAAGACAGGTATCCGGTTCCAGATTTTCTGCAATAGTAATTCAATAGGTGACTGGGTACCAACGAACTATAGTCGACTACGATCAAGTTCGACTGGGCATAGCAACTGCACATGATCAGTAAACCAGCAAACTGATTATAGTTAGCGAGTCGAACTTGACCCTTCTGGGTGAACACAACCCGATTTTGATCTTGTGAAACACTGTTTTTGTGTGTTTCAAAACATTGAAGTCTGTTTCATACTTAGCAAAATGTCATATATAGTGGAGCAGTCCGACATGACCTTTGACCTACATGTAGAAATCACACACACATGCGCATAATCATCAAATAATTAAATAATCCATAACATGGTATCAAAAAGTCTATGACTTTGGACCTTGACAAGAAATTACCTCGATACTGTGTTATCGTCAAGATGATGAACAGTCTTAATCACAAATAATTACAAACTCCCTGTTCAGGTCAGCGATCAGCCAAATTAGTTTCAAAATATTCAACAGAATCATTATTAAATAGTAAAGACATACAATTCGTACAACAACGCATAGTCCGTCTTCAATTATGCATATGTGATCACATCATTGATTATGATGTCATTCTACATGTCACATAGTCAATTATGACGTCATATGCTAGATGGACAAAATGGGAAGTTCTAATGCCTTTGATCTCCATTAAACCTTCCAACTCTGCGATCTGGTTCTAAGTATACCACCGGAGGCTGGTTCTTTCGATCCATCCCACTGCCCCATACTTATCACTTAATTTGTTTTAACTATTTCGTGTACTACATTGTGTAACATATATATATATATATATATATATATAAGATATATCTCTTAGCATTCCAATTGGTTGAATATAATCATGGACAGAAATGTGGCGATATCTGGCAGAGAGTGAGAGAAAATGAATACGGTAGCTCTACCTGGTGAAAAGTGAGAGAAAATGATGGCGGTAGCCCTACCTGGACGAGTGAGAGAAAAAATTTAACCTTCACATAGGAAAGAAATACTGATATATCGGAAGCTAAACCACCAATCCAGAGTCTGATATATCTGTTTGCATTCAAACTGGTGGAAGATAATCCTGAAATGGACAGTGAAGCAATCTGGTTGAGAGTGAGATAAAATGCTGACCATAGCACTACCTGGCGGTGAGCGAAAAAGCTGATCATAGCACTCCCTGGTGGCGAGAAAATGCTGACCATTGCACTACCTGGCGCTGAGAGAATATGCTGACGTTAACCCTACCTGGCAAGGTTTGAGGGAATAGGTTGTGTTCATATAAGGATGCAATAACGATATATTGGACGTTAAACCAGCAATTTAGTGGGAATAAGTTTCTGAAGTAAGTGACGTATTGATTCCGGTACAAGTTGCAGTCCATGAGAATGCTATACCAGGTATTTACCGAAACAGTGATTGCATGAGAACTACGCCTTAGATTACTTGATTGGATTGACCAACAACATTAACTATGGTACTGAAAAATAGATGGCGGTGCTATCCCACTGTGACCGCAAGTATTATGAGACACTAACATTATTCTTGTATTTTCTTACCTGGCGGAGGAGATGTGGTTGCTCCTGAGAAAATAGAACATAGATAAAAATGAAAATAGCATTTAACGTAGCGCCGCTGAAAATGGCCAAGTGAATATATGTCTCATAGTGGAACAAGTTCACCTATACTATAGATAACTATATCTTCGCACGAACACTTACAAACTTTATAACATACGCACACAGATATGTACATGTACGTAAGCTAGCAGGTACGCATGCATGCACGCCAGCCTACCACACACACCCCCACCCCACCCCATGTGTTTCCAAAACAAAAACAGTAACATGGTAGCTAGTAATAAATGTTCTGTTGAATATTTTGAACATAATTGGATTGGCAGACATTGCTGTCTAAGGCAGCAAAAGCGCCCAGTTAAATTAGTTTCAAAGTATTCAACAGCATGTTTATTAAATAGCAAACATACAATTCACACAACCTGGCAGCTTATTAAGCATTTAAGACAGACTGTATAGAATCATTTATGAAGTAACGATTATGACGTCATCCTACACGCCGCTTAGCTGATTATCACATTATATGACATCATTACTCTGGAAAGGTTCATTCCACCCATAAGATAAAGATCTATATCAACCCAGCCTTACCTAGAGGTGTGCATAGATTTACTATCAGATCAGAGATTCTCACAGGTGTCTCAGGTGATGATCTTGTGAATTCCAGGACAATGATGTCTGCATCCACAAATAGCCCCAAGTTATCGATTCGTGCAGTTATGTTGTCAATAGGGAATGTCTACAAAAAATCAGGAAATACTGTGAATTTGTTAAAGCATCTAACATACTAATAGCAAGTGTCAGGGAAAATCTGTATATACGAAGTAGAATTAGGGATATGTGTCTCTAATTCAATTTCTAAATGTAAAAAAATATTGTTTCATTAGTGTGGTACAAAATTTAAACTTCAAAAGGTATACAATTTGAACAATTTTATTTACGTATATATGTGAATGTGGGCCTGTAAATTCAAGCCAAGCTCTTATCAAAAAATCTCAAAAACCTAACAAGATCAGAGGTCTAACAATGGGTAATGCCATGTTCCTGCTCACTTATGAGTTCAGACCAATACATGGATGCATTTCTATCAATGTCCAGCCCATTTCTATCTGTGATCAGATTTAATATATTCTACATTAAAGTGTCTTTCAGACTGATACAATGTCAAAATACATGGAACATTAAATATAATATACTTACGCCTAGTACGATGATACCGGTGCCAGCTTTGTAAAATGATATTTCAACACTGTCCACGCCCACTGCTTCAACGGTAATGTCGACAAAATGAACGTTCGGGGATGTTGGAGTGATGCGCACTTGAAGAAGATTATCCCCGTCATCAGGAAGCCAGGATCCAGGACTACCCTTGAAGATGTTGGATCCGTTCTCAGAATTTGATGAGACAACAATGGTACCAGGACTACTGTATGTGAGTGACGATTCGATGCCATCACATGGAACTATTAAAAAAGGAAACTACATGTATGTAACATTAGTACAGTACAGCTTAGAAATAACTTCGAATATTTCGAAAATAAAATAAAACATATACTGCTGAATAGTTTAACCATAACTGGATTAGAAGATGCCAGCAATGTCTTCCAATAAAATTATGGTCAAAATATTTGGTATTCCAAAATTTTAAAAATGTACTGTTGAATATTTTGAACATAATTGGATTGGAAGACATTGTTGCCTAAGGAAACAATGTCTTCCAATAAAATTATGGTCAAAATATTGAACAGCACATGTCTTACATCGTGTTCAAAATTGTACTAACTAACATCTTTCTGTTTTTTTCTTTTGGAATCATGTTAACTTATTTATAAGCTGTACTGTAATGGATGTAAATTTGATGATATCAGTGGGTTTACATCTTCATAAAATGTTACATTAGGCAGCACAGCATAATGCTAGTGGTGGAGGAACGGGGTGGGTCGGGTGTCATCAGTTTTAATCTACATGATCACTGCATAATGGTGTCAATCATCATCAGCTATGAATCCGGCGACCATGGACCCGATGTTCGGGGGATGTTCTGGCAGATTTAGTCCTTTAATACCCAAACCTAAACCAAAGATGGCTGCTGAAGCATTTGGCCAATCAAGTTCCCTCAAACAAACTTAGTTCAGCTGTTGCCCTAGATGATGTTTTGTCAGTTTCGAATCGATCCCCAAGCGGTTTCAGAGATGCTAAGGACATTCCTAAAAATCAGACAATATCTAAGATGGTCGCTGGCCAAATTGGAAGATCGTCATCATTTAAGCGAAGTTGGATCTCTATGCTGTAAGGATGTCTCCTGCCAAATCTAATTGAAATCAGCCCAGTGGTTCTTGAGAATAATTCGTTCAAAGAAATAGTTGACGGATGATGGATGGTCACCATGGCAATTCTGGACAAATATGGTAGTTTTTAACGTAGCGGGTTCCCCTGAGAAACTTGAATGGTCCTTACTCTCTAATCCTATCTCCCTAAGATGGTCGCTGGCTAAATTTGCTGATCGGCTTAATTTCAGAAAACTTCGATCCCTATGGTCCAAGGTTTCTGATTAAATTTGGTTAAATCCAGTCAACTGGTTCTGGAGCAGACATTTTAAATTTTCCCATTTGTTTAGTATGAATCTTTGGTGGAAAAATCGAAAGTGGCCGCTAAACAGTTTATCTGACAGTTTCGAAAGTGGTAAATTTGAAATCAGTAGTCACCAAAACCTATATAAAGCCATTTTCATCTTCAAAATCCATTAAATAAAATTGGCCGCCAAACATGTTAGTTTGATTGGTCCATAGCGGCCATTGAGCGGTTCTGGAGAAGACGCCATTTTGCGAAAACATGTTCATCCAAGATGACCGCCAAAGAATTAGGCCAATCAAGTTCCCTTCAACAAACTTAGTTTAGCTGCTGATGATGCTTCATCAGTTTGGAATCGATTGCCCAAACAGTTTCGGAGAAGAAAACGTTTACAGCCATTGCTAAAGATCGCAGAAAATACCAGATCGTTGCTGACTAAATTGGCCGATCAGCTCCGTTTTAACAGACTTGGTTATAGTTTTCTGAAAATTAAGATTCAGGGAGCGTAAGGAGGGATCATTTGATACCAACACGGACAAAGCGTAGGCAGAGCTTAGCTAGAGATGGGCGGGGCATAAGTAAAACTGGATTCCTCCATTAGATTGAAATGATTTAGGTAGAATGTAAGATATTGAATGTCAAGAATTTTCTGTAGCATCATACTTCCTTACTATCAATGCTCAATATAAAAGCTGGTTTAAATTTTAATCAAAATAGGAAATGTTGAAAATGAGTACATAATTCATGATGCTTATTGCTAACCAAGTATCTTCTAGGTACTGACAATGGAGCAGGCATAGAGCTTGCTGTACGCAGCTACATATGTTTCTGGCCCTGAACCAGGCCAATGACAGATATTGGATAGTGATTCTAAGGGTTTCCTAACTCCTCCTATCAGCTGGCTATACAAATATCTGTCATAAGTCTGATTCATCGTCAGAGAAGATTCTGACTAACAGGTTCAGTGTGCGTGAATGAGTGCATTCAAGTGAGAATGTACATGGGTACGTTCGTGCATGATACATACATGGTGTAGTCACAGGTGGGGGTGGTGGTGGCTCCGCTGTAAAAATAGAACAAAAAATTAATTAAACTATACAGATAAATCCATTGAATAATTAACAAGATTATGCATAGATTGACACATCCAGACCCTCCCATGAGGACCCTAAAGATAAATGGTTGCGGTCTATAAGCCAGTTGCCAGAGTTACATGCCAGTTCGCAAATAAGATTTATTTTGAGGCCAGAAATGGAGGTACAAACATGTATCTAACGCTATAATCAAATACGTCACATATTAGCCGAAGTCATAATCAGAATGACGCAGCTCCGTTATGAAAGTCAAAATAAACATTCAGTTGAATATTTTGAAACTAATTTGACTGGGAGATGTTGCTGCCATAGGCAGAGGCAACAACAGTCCCTAGTTAAATTAGTTTCCGAATAGCTAACAGCCTAAATGTAGTCATCTTGAAATTTAGATTCTTGAAATTCAGGTTTCAAAGTTTTCAATCAATTTCAACACGTGTAAAACTGAGCATATATTAGCTACAAATGGGCGTAGCAAGGATAGAAATGAATCTCTCTATAGGTAGCGCTTTCAAGAGAAGAGTTCAGCCACCAATGTTTTTTAATTTCATGTTATCTTCCAAAACCGTGTTCACAATACAACGTTTGTCCGAAGTAATATTCCAGATTAATCCTTTAGTGACGACACCGGCCAAAACCATCCTCCTTAGTGGTCTACAGGAATGGCCATTTGCAGACCAAGAGAAGACTAATTTTTGAAAATTTACAACTGGAATGACTGGCCCGATAACCGGGCCAGTCATTCCAGTTGTAAATGTTCAAAATTAATCTTCTCTTGGCCTGCAAATGGACATTCAAAAAGCAAATATTTAAAATGTCAGGAATAAATTTCGTCACTAAATGGTTAACTCTCTAGTGCAAAAACAGCCTAAATACTACATTAGGACATATTTGCTGAAAATAGAGAAAATAATTTCATAGGGAACTAGTTCGTGCACATGATTAAATCCTTAAAGATGCACATTCACACCAGTGTTTGAAAATAAAATTGCTAAAATTGTATACTTTTGCTTAAATTGTGTACCTCAATGTAACGAAATGAAATAAATCTTAAAATATGATGAATTAATCCTGTATAAATTAACGTAATCGTTTTATGTGTGACGTTGAATTAGGGATACTTTTCTCTAATTCAATTTCACATCATAAAAATATATTAATTAATATGGAATGAAATCATCATATGTTAAGAATTATAGCGTTTCATGAAATTGGGGACCCCTCTAAAAGCATACAATTTTAACAATTTTATTTTCAAGCATCCTGAACTGAACATGTGACTTTAACTTTTCTATGTAGAGCAACAAATGCTTAACTCTTTAATCGTCAAATTTGGTCAAGAAAGTAAAAATATTTGCTTCTTAAATGTCCATTTAAACGGCAAGAGAAGACTATTTTTGAAAATTTAACACAGGAATGACTGGCTCAGTTATAGAGCCAGTCAATCTATTGGTAAAATTTTCCAAAATAGTCTTCTCTTGCCCTGTAAATGGACATTCCTCAAGGCCACTGTAGAGTCCGATTTTCGCCAGCTTGAGAGTTAGAGTTAAAAGGAAATCCCTATTAGATAACAGGCCAGATCTGCAAGACAATGGAAGGTATAGATAATGAAACAGGCATAAGTCATTAACCCTTTCATGACGAAACCGGCCAAGACCGGCCTCTGTAATGGTTTTGAGTAATGTCCATTTGCAGGCCAAGAGAAGACTATTTTTGAAATTTTACCACTGAAATGACTGGCTCGGTAACCGAGCCAGTCATTAGTGGTAAATTTTCAAAAATAGTCTTCTCTTGGCCTGCAAATGGACATTCAATAAGTAAATATTTAATTTTTTCGAAGAAATTTAGTCATTAAAGGGTTAACAAAAGAAAGTACAGAAAATTGTCAAATCCAGAGAGAAATCTGATACAGCGTCTGGAAAAACATTGAATAAATTCTATCATTTGACGATGATAACAGGTTCAAGTACGAATAGGCAGTAACAGCTCTGAGTTAAATTACATTCAAAATACTGCTTATTAAATTGTAATGTCATCACAGACATACGATTCGTACACTACTAACAGACTTTTTAATTCTCATGACGAAGCGCTACGGCATTGTGAGTGTGACATCATCTAACATGTGACATAATTTATTATGACATCACACACTTGAGTGACAGATCGGATCCATCCTTTGAAAAGCAACAATAGTGATATCCAAAGTTCAACTCATTATCCGAGTACAGGTATCACAGAAGGCTGATATAATAAACCAAGAAAATCAAGTCATCTTCTCAATCCAAGCTCGTGGTGAATTCCTTACGGAACTAGGACCGAGACGACATGAGCTGGATAATCTCAGTTCCAGGAACTGTGAAGATGCTACTAAAAGGAATTTTGGGATTGTGCGAGAATTATCTACAGATCTGTCATGCATCTAACCACCTAATTTCTACTTCATTGAACTCCTATAAACTGGGAACACATGGCAGGTCCCCATCGAAGTGCATGATGCATGACCCAAACTACCTCTAGATAATGTGTGTCACTGGTATATATTTCCTGTAAATGAGTCGAACATATCAGTGCAAGTAATATAATGTCTCACTTTCACATCCCAGCTACTGGTCATAGGAATTATCCAATCTGCCACTCAAATATCTAATAATACACATTATCTAATGTTAGATACGGACACGTTACTTATTAGTTGACTTTCAGGTTGTACAACTAGAAATGGAGGGATCCGATCTGTCACTCAAGCATCTGATGTCATAATCAATAGAGCTTTCCCGTTTTAGCTATGCCCCGTCCATCTCTAGCTAAGCTCCACCCACACATCGCTCATGTTGAGATCAATCGATCCCTGAACTCCTCTGCACCTGCCTGGCGGATCCTCACAGGGCGAGCACCATTTCGGTTGATTCGATCTCGAAGTGTCATTCATTAGCGTTGATAATGCTCTGGTTAGCCCCTCCAAATGTCTGGATTGACACCCAGTGGGTTACACCCCTGCGCCACGTTGAGGCTGAGCATATAGTCTTAAACCACTTCAGGGATTGATTCGAAACTCAGGAAATATCATCTACCATATTCCGCTTAATAGTAGCCTATGCTCTAATAGAAGCCCACCTCCTAACTTTGACATATGAGCTCCAATGATTTCTTAGCAGTTTCAAAACGACAAAACTCTGTATTAGAAGCCCACCCCCTAACTCAGCAGATTGTATATGAAAATTTTTTTAGGAGCAAATTTGTAAGAATAGCGTGTATAATAATAACAATCGTCCACACTGATCTCTGCCCTGATACATTTCCGGCCCCTCTAGAAGTCATTACAGGCCTCGGATTTGTAAATCTCGACCACCTATTAGATTAATATTAATAGTAGGCCACGTATGTTCATTCTAGTCAAAATGCGTGTCTTGGTGTGATTAAATACCTTCCTTATAAATATATTTTAAGACCAGATTTATGTACCAAACAAGCACGGGAGAAAATGTGCATCAGTTTTGTAACGCCGATCAACATTAAATGATCCAAATTGAATTATTACGAATGACAATATAGACGGTTGGCGAGCCAGTGGCTCTTTTGGGATGGGAGGCGCCGTGTTCTCGCGAGATATTATACGCTAATGGGAGTTTATCAAATGGGTACCCATTATTCAGATCAGTATAATACTCAGTTCCTATCGCGCAATGATAATATATAGAAATTCCCGAGTTCCGAGCCCCCGATTCCAGAATATTTATATCCGAGTATCCCTCTAAAATAAACTCTTAAATTGGAGGCGAATCACGTGATTTGTATTTTTTCGCAACACCATTTTATATGAAATTGTGGATTAATTTTGATGTAATAAACGACCTTTATTAAAGGATACGCAATATTTAGGCGCTCAAATCAAATAATTTCACTTCTCCGGTGATGTTTTGAGGTATACATTAACCATAGGCATAGGCGGTGAGAATTTTTACGGGAGAAAGTGCGTTGAGTTTCTGTGGTATCAGTTTTAGAAAACTTTTTTGGGAACTCTCTAATATAAGCCCACCCCCTTTCTCAGAGATGTTGGGTTGGAAATTGAACACCTCTTGTCCTAATATAAGTCTAGGCTTCAATTAAGCGAAATATGGTACACGTAGTTGATTATGACGTCATATGATGGATGGATAAACCGGAAAGGTACATTATGTTACTAGTTATCTGACGCTACAATCAAGTTATGGCCCTTGTTTAAGGGTGTGGCCAATTCATATTCATAGTTCCAATAGATGTTGACTAATGATCTGCCACATTTAGTTTTAATCCATTGAAAAAGACGAAACATGCCACAAACATATTTTCCCCATAGGCTTCAATACTTTGAAAATATAGCAAGGGCCATAACTCTATTTTTTAGCATGGCCACTTCATATTCACAGATAGATATTGTCTAAAGGAATATGTCTGCCAAATTCGATTTTACTCCGATAAATGACGCAATAAGCCACAAATGTATTTTCCCCATAGGTTCCAATGCATAAAAGCTCCTTAATTAACCAGAGTTATGACCCTTCTCTAAGGATGTGGCTACTTCATATTGATAGTCCAAATATATATCACCTAAAAGAACATGTCTGCCAGATTTGGTTTTAATCCATCAAGAAATGACGAAATGTGCCACAAACATATTTTCCTCATAGGCTTCAATACGCTGATAATATACCAAGGGCCATAACTCTGCTATTTGTGCGCATGGCCACTTCATCTTCATACCCCAGATAGATATTGCCTAAAGGAACATATCTGTCACATTTTGTTTTAATCCATCAACAAATGACGAAACGTGCTACAATTGCCAACAGACAGACAAATCACAATTGTATTATAAGCTCACCTAAGTGAGCTAAAAATTAGTCATTTGTACAGTCAACACTTTCAGCTGGAGGGGAGAAAAGCCTTACTGAACTTCTTCCATTTGACAACATAGACAAAAAGGCAAAGACAACAAATGCAAAAGGGAACAGTTCTTATACATGTTAGTCCGGAGATGGTCTTTAGGCATGCACTGGGAATTGTCTCATCCCGAGATGATGCAAACTTGGAGGACATCCTCAGTCATCTTGTTGACTCAGTTCCACTGTCCATGTTCCATGAATATGGGATGATGCATAAAACCCAAATATCAGAGCTTGGTGTGAAATTGGAGAAAGTTACAGAAAGGCACAAGACCATACTGTTTTTGTTAGGGATGCGCTGTTAAGCATTCTGTCTATGAATGGTGACAAGCAGAATACATTTAGATATCTTGGGAATGAATACACCAAGCAGCTTCTGTCAGGCTCAACTTCTGCCAACACAATTATTGATATCTTTCATAGATAGGTCTGAAAAAATGTAGAGCGATTGAAAAGACAAACAGCGAGTCGGGAAAGATGCAAATGTGAATGTCAAGGAGCACATAAACTAAGTTCCCGACTAAACAAACTTTTGCATGTCACCGCAAACAAGATAAAACTCATTAAATTCATAGGCAGGAACATGTTAGAGGAGCTAGCAAAGTAGCTTTCTTCATTCCCACATTTAAAGGTATCTTTATCTGGTTTCCTGGAAAACCCATATCATTCAGTGTGTATGTGTTTCCGTGCTGGTTAATTAGAAAACAGACTGGACCTAAAATGCAACCATAAAGAAGCAAACCTCTGAATGATATTTCACTACAATCAAGCAGATGAGGTGGTTGGCAATTTAGGGGTCAAAGCAAGAATCATCAATGTTGTTGCGATGATGAGAAGTTGAAAACAATGATCAGTTTTTGAAAATGGAAATGGTTTTCAGAAAAAATATAGATTTTTGATGAACATTTACATTTTTAAACGTCACACAAAACTGCACCAATTTTCTGTTAAAAAAACTAGACAGAATTTGTGGGGAGAAACATGAGGTAGGTTGTGGGCAGCTGTCGGTACACTGAACTCTGTAAATAATGGCTTTTTCAGAGGTTTTTTGCAGGCTTAGTAGCTGAGTCACGAAAATAAAAAAGTCAATCACTAATATGTAAGAAGTACGTCTTTGCTGAATTTACAATTTAACCCTTTAACACTCAAATTTGTTCAAGAAAATTTCAATTTTCTCAGAGAAAATATCCATTTGCAGACCAAGAGAATTTTTTTGAAAATTTTCCATTGGAATGACTGGCTCTGGTATCGAACCAGTCACTCCAGTGGTAAATTTTCAAAAATAATATCTCTTGGTCTGCAAATGGACATTTCACAAGATCATTGTAGAAACAGTTTTGGCTGATATGAGTGTCAAAGGGTTAATAATCGCATTTAATCATTTAACTTTAATTTGTTCAAGAAAATTGCAATTTTGTCACAGAAAAATGTCCATTTGTAGACCAAGTGACGACTCTTTTTCCAAATTTATCACTGGAATGATTAGATCACTCATCAAGCCAAACATTCCATTGATAAATTTTCAAAAAGAGTCATCACTTGGTCTACAAATGGACATTTTCCAAGACCACTGCAGAAGACGTTTTTGAATGATTGTTAAACTCCTCTGCCTGCATATCTGTCACCCAGTCCGGTGAATACACCAATAAGTTCTTACCTGGGGGTTCTCCGCAGATTGTCATTACAAGATTTTTCACGACAATCTGATCTCCTGGCTCGTTGCGATGTAATTTAATAATGATCTTGTCAGCTGGTTGTCCAATGACATAGTCGTGGATGGAAAGACTGCCAGTATCGGTGTCAGGATAAACATAAAACTAAAATATAAACATATTTAAGTATTTGGTCTGCAAATGGACATTTGTATAGGAAAATTTACTTTCTTGAGCATTTGTGGCTATTAAAGGTGCAATCATTTTACACTCAAACAGGTTAAAAATGCCTTTTGCAGGGGTGTGGAGAAAGTGTCCATTATCAGAACAACATAAGAGTATTTTTGAAAGCTTATCACTGGAATGACTGGCTCGATAACTGATCCAGTCATTCCAGTGATAAATCTTCAGAAATAATCTCCTCTTGGTCTGCAAATGGACATTTTTTATTGGGAAAATTGAGATTTTTTAAGGCAACTGTGATAGTTGAGGGTTAAGCTTTTACGACTATAATGGCAATATTCTATCGTTTACTACGTCAATATCAAATACATTTACAACAGCAAAATCTTACCACAATTTGTTTTTAATGAAGACCAGTTCATCTTTTAATTTAATTTGAAAATTTCGACCTCAGTGATAATTATGCTTAAGGATGCTGCAGAATGTATATCACATGTTCGGTTAAACATAGATTAAGTCCACTTACTGTAAAATCAATTGTTGTAAGATTATCAAATTGCTGCTGGGTCACAATTGTCAACATGGAAATGTTCTCAGCATCTAACCCAATGTCCATAAGCACTGGATAATTCAATGTTTTTGTTACAATTGTAAGTTCTGCTGATGCCGTGTTAATATCGGGGAGCCACTGGGAACCGGAACCCAAAAATGCCTCTTGTACTGAGGAACCAGGTGCTGAAGGAGTTACGGTGATGAAGGCGTTATTGCTTGTGGTACTGCTGTTGAGAACCATCTCTGACAGCAAGCACACTGTAAAGGAATAGAGAAAGCACATAACGATCTACAGAATTTCTTACGTAAGCAATTTTACATTTAATGTACTATGTTATTTTGTCTTAAACCTTTAACACTTGAATAAATTTGTTCAAGAAAATCATAATTTTCTCATAGAAAATGTCCATTTGCAGACCAAGAGAAGACTATTTTTGAAAATTTACTACTGGAATGACTGTCTCGGTTATCAAGTCAGCCATTCCAGTGGTAAATTAAAAAAAATAGTCTTCTCATGGTCTGCAAATGGACATTTTATCAAGGCAACTTCAGAAGCCATTTTGGGCTGATATGAGCACTTGTTAAATGGTTAAACAAGAGGCCCAAGGGCCTGTCATTAGCATTTGAACTATTAGATATGACGAACTTAAAAAAATCCAAGATGGCTACCAAGAAATTTACAAATAAAAATTCTCATTTGATATGTTGAAGCCTACTGGCATAGGATCATTCCACCCAAGTTTCGTTGAACTCGGGCCATTATAATTAAGGTGTAGCGGTTTAAATGGCTTCGAAAAATTTAAAAAAAATCAAAGATGGGCACCAAAAAATTGACCTACTAAAATTCTGAATAGAGGTTCTAAAGCCTACCACTACACAATCCTTCGAGCCGAATTTGGATAAAATCCACTAAGTGGTTAAGGAGGTGCACCGTTTTGGCAATTTTTGGTAAATTTTTTGCGAAATCTACGACCCTGCCATGAAAGGGTCATCTTAACCAAATTTTGATGAAATCTATCAAGCAGTTAAGAAGAAGCCGTTAGACAATTTCCAGTACATCTTTCATAAAATCTGAGATTTTCACTCAAAAATTTGGCCAATCGAAATTCTGTGTAAAAGTTCTGAAGCCTACGCCCAGGGTCAGTCTTGCCAAATTAGTTTGAAATCAGACAAGCAGTTAATTAGGAGCAGAGTTTTGACAATTTCCAGTAGATTTTTCCTAAACTATAAGATTTTCACCAAAACGATTGTGTAAACAAAGCCTAGTCTCATAGGGTACTTCCAGCCAAATTAAGTTGAAATCTACCAAGCGCTTAATGAGGAGTAGCGTTTTGACAATTTCAGGTAAATTTTCATAAAATTTAAGAATTTCCGCAAAACAAGAGGCCCAAGGGCCTGTGACACTCACCTAGACCATTAGCATTTGAAGTATTTGCATTTAGCTAGACATGATGGATAATTTTCGGAAAATCCAAGATGGCCATAAAACAAAATTGACCAATCAAATTCTCATTTGTCTTCTTGAAGCCTATCGTCATAGGCTCATTCTACCCAAGTTAGGTTGAAATCTGGGTTATGCAAAGTTGTGGAATCCTAAAATATGGTCTATTGGTCACACCCTTTCTTCTGCTAACATTTGAACCAAATCGAACCAGCAGTTTCTGAAATATCCACATGTCCAGAATTTGATACAATCCAAATCCAGGTTCGTTTATCTGGATCTGGGCCAATGTCTGGAAAGCCTCTTGCATGGCAAGTTCCTTAGTTGTGTTAAAATTTGAGCCAAATTGGATAGTACAATGTAAGTAATTTTTAGATACAGCCCGGAATGAGCTTTGGTGAATGACTGACTAGCTGGCTGGTTGGCTGGCTGGCTGGTTGGCTGACTGACTGACTGACTGACTGACTGACTAGCTGACTGACTGACTGAGGGGCATGGTGGTTTATTGAGTTGCTATCCGCAGCTAAAAGTTTCCTTGGTCAAATGTCTGTAGCTCCTTAAAATGGGTAGTCTTATAGCTACATGTTTCTTAGAAGCAACTGTTTGCCCCCAAAAATCAGTGTCCGTTATTGAGCGATTTGACTGTGTATACTTATCACTTACCGAATGGTTCTGGGGTGGTTGTTACAACTGTAGATACAACATTTGTTGTATCTGAAATAAAGCATAAAGATATATTTTAACGTGTATTGGATATACTCTAAGGGTGATCGTAACTAGCTATATGTATGGATGTATGAATAAACGTAGCTATTTCTAAAGAAGAAAAGCTATAAGGTCTCTAAGATGATGAAACATGCTACTCTGCAAGCACACCCTTTTCCATTTCTAGCACAGCTCTGTAGGCGTGCACAATTATTGCTTTGAGTGATCACGATCGATTATCGATTATTTATGAATAATCGTGATTACTTGATTAATCAATCAGATTGGGTACTAATTACCGAAACATAATAACAAAGGTATATAATTGAATGACGAAAGCTACAATCTGGTATTTAGAAATGTCCATTTGCAGGTCAAGAAGACAATTTTTTTAAATCTATCACTGGAATGCTCGATACTCGAGCCAGTCATTCCAGTGATAGGCTCGATACTCGAGCCAGTCATTCCAGTGATAGGCTCGATACTCGAGCCAGTCATTCCAGTGATAGGCTCGATACTCGAGCCAGTCATTCCAGTGATAGGCTCGATACTCGAGCCAGTCATTCCAGTGATAGGCTCGATACTCGAGCCAGTCATTCCAGTGATAGGCTCGATACTCGAGCCAGTCATTCCAGTGATAGGCTCGATACTCGAGCCAGTCATTCCAGTGATTCATTTTCAAAAATAGTCTTCTCTTGGCCTGCAAATGGACATACATTCACTGAGCAAAATGACAATGTTCGGGAGCGATCGCATTAAAGAGTAATTAAATTGCAGGTTTTGAAATATTTTATGCAGTAGAAATTATTCACGATTATTCAATTATTTAATTTTTAATCATATAAATTAACGATTTAAAGAATAATCGTGATTTTCGATTTAATCGCGTAATCGTGCAGGTCTACAGCTCTGTTCACTTTTTATGCCTGTTGGAGTCGATGTTAGCACTTTGAAATCGGAATTCCCACAATCTAAATTTCAAGGTATATAACTATACATGTAAGTTGTTGAATATTTTGAATCAAAAGCTCCCAGTCAAATTAGTTTCAAAATATCCAAGTGTTTATTTAACCCTTTAACCATCGAATTTGTTCAAGAAAATTTTAATTTTCTTATAGAAAATGTCCATTTGCAGACCAAGAGAAATCTATTTTTGAATATTTACCACTGGAATGACTGGCTCGGTTACCGAGCCAGTCATTCCAGTGGTAAATTTTCAAAGATTGTCTCCTCTTGGTCTGCAAATGGACATTTCTTAAGACCACTGCAGAAGCCGTTTTGGCTGATATGGGTGTTAAAGGGTTAACAGTAAATTCACCGAAGATATACAGTTCAGACTTTCGTAACACACATCTCAACTTCTGTGATGGATTTACATCAATTTGGTTGTGACGTCGACTAACATGTGAGGCATTCGCCCATGACATCAGATATTTGCGTTACAGAACGGACCCTTCCACAATGGACCTGTCCAGCTTATCCATCCATTATATGATGTCATGATCACCTATGCGATGTGTAGGATGACAACATAATCATGATGTCATAAATGACTTGAAATAGTCGATGAATGATTGATGAAGATAACTGTGTCAGGAATGCATAATTGGTGACGGACTAAGCGTTGTTGTACGAATTGTATGTCTTTAGTATTTAATAATGATGCTGCTGAATATTTTGAAACTAATTTGACTGGGTGCTGTTGATGCCAGCAACCAGTCAAATTAGTTTCAAAATATTCAACAGCTAATCTGAGTAGTTTTCTTGAAATTGAGTTTCAGAGAGTGCAGAGATCGATTAATCCCAACACGAGCGAGGTGTGGGTCGAGCTTAGCTACAGATGGGCGGGACACAGCTAAAACTCGACAGTCATTACTGCTGACAGGGCTGTGTTTATCCCTTTGACCATTAAACGTTCAATGTCTCAGTTTTAAGGCACATATAGAGGAAATACGTTAAATATTTTGAAGATAGTTTGAAATTTGAACTTGTTGATGCTGTAAGCAGCAACGGCCCCAGCAAAAATTAATTTCAAATTATTCAACAGAATATTCCTTACATCATAGAGTGTGTCATTTCTGTTCTATACCTGTTAAACGATTAAGAAACTCTGGATCCAATTTGACCCATAATTTAACAGTGCAAAGGTTATCGATTCCCTAACTTGATTTAAAGACAACACAGACAGAATCTGAACTAAAAATGAGGGATGGTCTCCAATCTATGATGGTCCTTGTTTTTACTCAATTCATCCATAGCTATAAAGGATACTTAACAACTAGGCATGTTCAGTTAATTGATATTTCATCAAAAGTCAATTATTTTTCCTGACGATTATATAATCGTGTGTAAAATAAGATAACTATTTGCCGAGTAACTAATCTCTATTTCCGTTGTATCTGATTAGAATATTGGCTCACCTTCAGGTTCACAGAGTTCAATGAGAAGATTGGACACTCTGATGTACGGGATATGCACTTCCCGGACAAATTCCAAAGTGATGCTCTCTTTAATGTATGCACTGATGTACACATTCTTCGGGCTCGGACCCATCACAACCTAAAACAAGAGTTTTAGTGAAACTCAACATATGGCCGCAGGCATACTTGTTTGAGAAATGCTAAATGTGAACAGTTTGTCTTTGATAAATGACACATCGCCTATCCCTAAAACATCTGCTGAATAAAAAATTGTGAGTGTAGGTTCAAAATACTTCGAGATCTGGACCGGACAAGAAAATTTTGACAAATTTTAGCTTTTCAAGGGAGGTAATTCTGCCGAACATGAGCGGATTTTGTCGAAATGAAATCATGACACTTTGTCTATTCCTAACACATCTGCTAAAAAAATTGTGAGTGTAGGTTCCAAACTCTTCAAGATCTGCTCAGGATAAGAAAATTTTGACGAATTTTAGCTTTTCAAGGTAGATAACTCTGGCCAATATGAGCGGATTTTGTTGAAACGAAAGCATGACACTTCGTCCATCTCTAACACATCCTCTGACAAAAATTCTGAGTGTAGGTTCAATACTCTTCGAAATATGGTTTGGACAAGAAAATTGTGACAAATTTTAGCTTTTCAGGGGAGATAACTCAGGCAAATATGGTCAGATTTTGCCGAAACGAAATAATGGCACTTCGTCTATCCCTAACACATCTGCTGAAAAAAAATTGTGAGTAATGGTTCCAAACTCTATGAGATCTTCTCCGGACAAAATCGGATGGATGGATGGACGGCAAGATGGACGGATGGACGCACAGACGGAGGGATGGCGAGCGCCATCACATAATAGGATCCCGCTTACGCAGGCGTATAAAAAATTAACCAATAAATAGTGGTGCATTATATTTTCCTCAACGATGTGCCGATATGGAGTGCCAAAAATCATGATATTTCGATATATTGTACCAAATAGTAGATGTGTATGCTAGTAATCCTGGGATGGGTGGGATGCTAGTAATCCTGGGATGGGTGGGATGCTAGTAATCCTGGGATGGGTGGGATGCTAGTAATCCTGGGATGGGTGGGATGCTAGTAATCCTGGGATGGGTGGGATGCTAGTAATGCGAGTTATTCCAAAATATTCAACAGGTTGACGTTTGAGGGCAGTCAAACAATCCTTTAAGCTCAACCTCTAAAGAAAGACCACTAAGTTAACTTTATGTTGAATAACTATTAAGGGACTACCGCCTTAAGAAACCGCTTTGAGTCTCCTTCGGAGGATTGTTAATTATACAGGTTTCTGTATTTTACCATCTCACCATATGGGGAAGAGGGTATTGCGATCAGGTTGAAAGACTAGATGATTTGATTCAGATTTAACACAATAAGGAATTTGCCATGGAATGTATTCATGACCAGGATCGGATCAAATCTGAATCTATGGATAGCTCAGAAATTACGGGCCCAATTTTTGCTTGAGTTTAACACAAGCAGGATGAGAACATAGACTCGGTTCTATAACTGTGGGCATGATCTGAAGAAATCCATATATCTAATGAATCCATAAGAAACAAAAAAACAACTTTACGATGTGACTGAAAATGGGAGGGCCAGTGTCTGCCATCTGATTGCTCTTGTTCGCATATGTTATATATTGTACATATATACCATGTATTTTCATTATATAGTAACAAATCTATTATGATGTATTTGCAGGCATGCAGGGTGAATAGCTGGTTCCACACTGGCAGAAAGCCGACAGTTTATCACTAAGCATGGATACAAATGGCCTAAACGTATCATCATGTGGGAGGCATAGCATTCAGCCAATTGTATTCAAGTGCAGTGTATAGCATGTCACTAGACGGGTAACATTCTAGTGTGGAACTCGCTATATAGAGCGTCGAGGTATTAACGGTGATGAGTAGAATAGAACTGCGCTAATCTATGATGGCCCCACCTCAGTCTGCGCCATCGGTCCTGAGTGACTTCATTGTCTGCATTCTGACTAAAGGACACTAGTACCAGTAACAGTCGGGATCATGTTATAGGACTACCGTAGACAACAGCTATATACTTATCTGTGGTTGTTCATGGCATAGACATTGACTATTTCAGTCTTGTGCAATCATAGTTACCACAGTGTACGTGTTCGAGACTTATAACAAATCTTACTGTCTACAGTGTTGGGTTGGACAAGCCTATCGACCCAAAATTTTGGGGAACACTCGTGACCCACTAGCTTGTGCAGAGGTCATCAGCGAGTGGCTTTGAATCAACGTCACTAGGCAGTGACTTCATCACAAATTAGCAGGGTACGGTGGCAGGTAGATATTAATCATGTTCTTAACACAGCGCTCATATATGCAAGCCATTGTGTCACTCGCTTTGGGCAGTATCCACCAAAGGTTTACTGTAATCATGTATACCACGACATTCACCACCATATTATGCAGCATAGAATATAAATATAGAGGCATTATCAATATTCATATAATATGCAAGTATTGTTTATTAAGCAATCTGGGCACTTACGTGCCTCAAGCATCGTGTTGCCTGCCCAGGGGAGGCAACCAATACATTAGACATAAGTGCAGGCGCGACCGGCTTATGTCTGTCACCAAATAAATATGTAAACGTATTCATGTGTTCTCGTTATGTGTGCATGCATTAATTAAAGTTTAATGGTTGACAGTCAATCAATCATTAAACATGGTTAATGGATGCACATTTGTGATATAATTCACAGAGTCAACCTTAGGCAAGCAAGTCGTATTAAGCTGATTGAGGTACAATGTAGTCCAATAGTTATCCCCTCTTGATAGAAGGTAGTCCAAGAGTTATCCCCCTTGATATGTGATGTTTTCATAGCATCTGCTCTACCATTATGGAATGCATGGCAAGCAAGCAGTATACCTAACTAATGAGGTAATGAAGAAGTCATCATCCATATATGGAAATCTGAATATTCTAAGCCAACAGCCCATTATGCTGCCCTGTAGGTGGGGCTTAGAATACACCTTCCGTATCCTCTGCGTGTCGTAAGAGGCGACTAAAGGAGGTAAGGGTGAGGTAACCCTGACAGAAACCTCGAGTGCTGAAGACGGAGGTTCCAGGCCGCACGGTGCACTCTAATAAACCATGGATCCACGCACTTAACGCTTATGATCATGTCGATAGTCACTTAGGACTGGTGGTATGATCAGCGAACGAAAAGAAGAAGCCCATCATGCAGGGCAAGCAAGCAGCATACCTAACTAATGAGGTAATGAATCAGTCACCATCCATATATGGAAACCTGAATCACCTCATACAATCTCATGATTATTCCAGCCAATCATGGTAGATTCTACAACATAGCACCAGTGGGGTAATCATGTTAGTACATGTAGCTACTGGACTGGACTGCTTCAGTCCGTTTCTCAATGCCAGGCAGTCAACTTCTTGCTAATTTTTCCCACAACCGCCCCATCAGTATCCTCCAAAGTTTACAGTAATCAGCAATATCCTCCAAAAGTCTACAGTATCCTCCAAAGTTTACAATAATCAGCAATATCCTCCAGATGTCTACAGTATCATCCTCCCAGGCAGTGAGCAGTATCCACCAAAAGTGGGCAGTATCCTCCTCCCAGGCAGTGAGCCGTATCCACCAAAAGTGGGCAGTATCCACCAAAAGTTTATCGTAATCATGTATACCACGACATTTACCACCATATTATGTAGCATAGAATATAAATATAGAGGCATTATCAATATTCATATAATATGTAAGTATCGTTTATTAAGCAATCTTGGCACTTACGTGCCTCAAGCGTCGTATTGCCTGCCCAGGGGAGGCAACCAGTACATTAGACATAAGTGCAGGCGCGACCGCCTTATGTCTGTCACCAAATAAATATGTAAACTTATTCATGTGTTCGCGTTATGTGTGCATGGATTAACTGTGTTTTGGGGGACAAAAGATTGTGGTTCTTTAAGACAGATGATTGTATGACTATTGTTAATTCTCCTGAAAATCAACATATTGATTATCACAGCAACATTTAGTCCAATAGTTACATTAACCCTTTGGTGGCCTAAGCGACCAAAACCAGCCTTTGTCGTGCTCTTTAGAAATGCCCGTTTGCAGGCCAAGAGAAGAAAATCCCTGAGCCAATTATTCCAGGAGTCTTGTATGTGAGGGAGCTTATTTTAGAAACAAATTAACCAAAATTTGTTGGCTTGAATGCTAAGATATCAACTGACTTAAGTCAAACTAATTTCAAAAGTTGCAATGATTTTACATATGAATATTGATGGCTGAGAGCTACATTATAAGAAATTCAGACTGAAATGAGATATTAAATCACAGAGAATTAAGTTTATAATTTCGAGCAACAGAAATACCATTTGTATTTTTTAAGAAATACTTTGGTTGAATATTTTGAAATTAATTTGACTGGGAGCTGTTGCTGCTATTTGCAGCAGCAGGTTCCAGCCAATTTTGAACGAAATGCAAAATGAGAAACCAGTACATTAGACATAAGTGCAGGCGCGACTGCCTTATGTCTGTCACCAAATAAATATGTAAACTTATTCATGTGTTCGCGTTATGTGTGCATGGATTAATGTGATTAATGATACAATTGCTAAATACTGAAATAGCAACCAATAGAATGATCCATTTCTAGCTATGCCCCACCCATCTCTATCTAAGCGCCACCTACACCTCGTCCCTGTCGGGATCGATCAATCTCCGAGCTCCCTGACTATCAATTTCCAGAAAACGATACAGGTAAGCTGTTAAATATGTTGAAACTAATTTGACTGGGCGTTGTTGCTGCCTATAACATCAACACCATCCAGTCAAATTAGTTTCAAAATATTTAACAGAATATTTATTAAATAGCAGACATACAATTGGTACGAGTCGGACTATTAAGCGCTAAGGACAGACTATTTTGAATCATTGATGACATAATGATTATGACGTCATCCTACACGTTACATAGTTGATTATGACATCATATGATGGATGGATAAACTTGGAAAGGTCCATTTCTGCATTTCTGTAATGGACCTTATGGCATCATGACAGATTTACATCATTTTGATTGTAGCGTCAGCCAACAAGTGATGTAGTGGAACTTTCCAGTTTTAGCTATGCCCCGTCCATCCCTAGTTAAGCTCCACCTATGCTTCACCCGTGTTGGGATCGATCGATCCCCGAATGCCCTGACTATTAATTTCCAGAAAACTATATTATCTGGTGCCCCGTCAAATTAGTTAAAAAATATTCAACAGAATGTTTATTAAATAGTAAAGACATACGATTCGTACAACAACGCTTAGTCCATCTTCAATTATGCGTTCGTGATGAACTTGATTATGTCATTTATGATGTCATTGATTATGACGTCACCCTAAACATCATATGATGGATGGATAAACTGGACAGGTCCATAGATTATAACATCAGATACTTGAGTGACACATTGGATCCCTTCATTACACCATGATCGTATATTATTATGTAGGGCTGTAACAATACGCAATACATATATGTGTATCGCAATATGAGCCTTGGCAATAAGCATATTGTATTGCAGTCATAAAAGTACACATTTAACCCTTTAACACTTAAATTTGTTCAAGAAATTTTCAAATTTCTCCCAGATAATTGCCATTTGCAGACCAAGAGAAGACTATTTTTTTTAATTTACCACTGGAAGGACTGGCTCATTTATCGGTCTGCAAATGGGCATTTTTCATGACCAGTGCAACTGGTGTTTTTGGCTCATACATGTATGCTTGTTAAAGGGCTAACAAAGAAAATGTGGTACAATAAATTATTACATTAAGTCACAAATTTGTCATTGTAATAACTGTATTGAATTGTGTATTGTATTGTGACTTGTGTATTGCAATATGTAGTGTATTGCAATACGTATTGTATTGCCTGAAACCATATCGTTACAGCCCTATTATTATGCAAGTATACCTGTCTCAATCCTTGTTCAGTCGTAAGTTTGTATGTGAGCATGATCTCACTAACCCCGACTGTATCCATTGAGATACTCATGAGCAAAGGAAACTGATCGTCAAACAGTTCAATTATTACCACAGCATTAACTGGGTACAGCGTCGCATCTCCTGACACCCATCCAATAACATTAAATATATTATTGACATCAGATGACGCATATTGAGATGACGCATAAATCACTTTCGACGTGCTGCTGTCTAGGACAGATTCCTTTTCGAGGCAAACTATCGACAAAGAAAACACAAAATATTAGAACAGGAGGCCCTAGAGGCCTGTATCTCTCACCTGGAACATAGGCATTTAAACTAGAAAGGTCATCAGCCATAATTAGAACCATAAGGAGTTGAGCAAAATTGTAACAAGAACACAGTGGCCATAGTTCTTTATGTATCAACTTCTCTGGAACAAACTGTAATGGGCCTTCATCCCAAATCATATCTAACAAATTTCGAACTGATCCGTTAAGCGGTTGTCGAGACAATGCCGTTTTCGAGAAAAAAATCCAAGATGACTGCTAAAACATTAGGCCAATCAAGTTTCCTTGAAAAATATTGGTTCAGCAGTTTCCCTAAATAACCTGTCATGAGTTTTGAATCTATCACCCAAGCGAATTCGGAAAAGAAGATTTTTCATGGCGTTTAAAAAGAAGAAGAAAATCGGCCAAAATCCAAGATGGCTGCCAGGCTAATTGATTGACCAGAGCATTTGAACAAACGTATAGCTCTATGCCCTAAGGATGCTTTCTACCAAACATACTTAAAATCTGTCCAGTCGTTCTCGAGATGACATTTTAAATTTCCTATTGCTTTTTAGTACATGGGAGTTTCTGGTGAGAAAAAGATCCATGATCACCTTCAAACTGAATATCTGAGTTTCGAATATGGCAAATTTGAAATCGGAATACCAAAAACTAAAACAATTTCGGCCAGAAATTCAATCAAATAAAAAAATCCAATATAGCCGCCAAATACACAATATTTTGATTGGCCTACAGTTTTTTTAACTATCAACTTCCCTTGAACAAACTTTAATCAATTTCGGCCCGATCCGCTCAGCGGTTTTGCAGTCGTTTTTACGAAAACGAGGTCCAGATGGCCGCCGAACCATTTGGCCAATCAAGCGCCCTCGTACAAACTTGTTTCAGCTTTTGCCCTAGATGCTGCTGTGTAGGTTTTGAATCGGAGAAGATTTTTAAAACCATTTCTAAAAATCGGTCGTTGGCCAGATTGGTCGACCGGCTTGGTCCGAACAAACTTTTATCTCTATGCTCTAAGCATGCTTTCTGCCAAATATAGTTGAAATCGGCTCAGTGGTTCTCGAGAAGACATTTAAAATTTCCTATTACTTTAGCATGGGGGGGGGGGTTTGGCAGGAAAACAATCCAATATGGCCACCAAACCTTTTTTGAAAATGGCAAATTTGAAATCCGAAAATGCAAATACATTTGAACAGAGTTTTCTCCTAGAGTTTTCTTCTGATTCTCTTCAAATCTGGCCAGATTCTGGAACATTTAGAGATCTTAATGATTTCTAATGAAAATTTTAACATCTCCCTTGGGGTCAAGGTCATTCACTGGTAGAAATTTCCAATTTTCATATTTGGCATAAGTTACCTGCCTTTCAGCATGCAACTTCAAAGAGTATGTTAAAAGACACACCTTATTTTATCCTGAGGGTCAAGGGCACCTTTTAGTGTAAACCTATGGGAGCTGTGACTATACCTAGTTTTTACTGGATCTTACGCACCAGACATGTTCAATGGCCTTAGAAGAGGCCTTATAACATTCCTTAATCGTCAGGCATCGCCGATTTAGTTACTTTAGTAAATGTTCTCTAGTTATTATTATTATTATTATTATTATTATATCTCATATGCGGTCATTGTAATTTACCCCAGATGGTCAACCAATATCGTCTAAAGATTTTTTACATTTGGGAAAGCCATTTACACACACAATCTCAAATGTACGCAGGCATGCACACGCACAGACTTACGCATGCATGCACGCTTGCTCACACTTAATGTGAGGGGTGGTTGCAGGCCGTTAATAAAGCTTTCAGTTGGAACAAGCTTTAGTGAGCTCGAGAGCCTCTACATAAAACCAACGCATGATGAATCCAGTTTATCGATCAACCATATGACATCATAATCAACTACCTCACATGTAGGCGGGTGTCATAATCAATTACATCATGAATAATGGGATTTAGTCCACTACAAGGGCTTAGTTATCTGTCAAGTTGTACGAATTGTATGTCTTTGCGATTTCATAAACATTCTGTTGAATATTTTCAAACTAATTTGACTGGCTGCTGCATCTGCCCCAGCTTACTTGTATAGTTTTCTTGAAATTAAGATTCAAAGAGTGCAGTGATCGATTGATCTCAACATGGGCAAAGCGTGGGTGGAGCTTAGTTAGAGATGGACGGGCATAGCTAAAACTGAATACCTCCATAACTTCACCAACTTACCTGGAGTGGTACTTGCTGTAGTTGTAGGAGCTAAAACAGAATAATTTACATGGATTCACTTATTTGTACAAATTGTTATAGTGTTCAGTCAATTTACAGCTTGATCCATGACAACAGGGCCATTCCAGTTTATTCATCCATCTATCATATGACGTCAAAATCAACTACCTGAGTTGTAGGATAATGTCATAATCGATTAGAGCATGAATGACTTGATTTAGCCCACATTAAACGCTTAATAGTCTGACACGTACGAACTGTATGTCTTTAATATTTAATAAAACTTGTTGAATATACTGAAATTAATTTGACTGGGTGCTGTTGCTGCAATAGGCAGCAACAACACCCAGTCAAAATACTTTCAAAATATTCGACAGCTTACCTGTATAGTTTTCTGGAAATTGATTCAGGGAGGTCAGGGATTGATCAATCACAACTTGAACGAGCTGTGGGTGGAGCTTAGCTAGAGATGGGCGGGGTATACATGTAGCTAAAACTGGAAATGTCCATTGCAATTATAATCACCCATGTTTCTGTTTATTAGCGTTATCTTCACGATACATCAAAAATGTAATTTTATATATTTTGACTGGAACATTGTGTTTTCATGTTTTTTTCATGTCGGAATTGATTGATCTGTGGTCCTTCACCCAAAGCTCTTATATTGCTATATTTGTAAATATTCATACTATATACATAATTTTATATGAATGATATGGAATATATAAACAATAATCTATCGGTGCAATACAACATTTGAGATGAGGTTATCATCCTTTTAAATACATTTTTAGAGAAGATTGAGATGGAAGGAAACAATTAAGCAGAGATGGAAGCAAACTATTAAAGTTCTCATATCCCCTTAAATATAGACACTTTTGCACGAGATACATTGATTTCTGATCAGTTTACCCAGAGTGCAATGCTACCCAGCATGCAATGCTACCCAGCATGCAATGCCCTGCCTCCATAATCGTTGTAAGTATTGGACGCCATATTCGTGTAGTCTATTGTCTGCACAAGCCAAGATTTCTCAAACAAAACCAACCTGCTTGCACGTGCAAATAGTCATTTGTCCTCCAGCTCTGGAAGCGTAAGCACGCACGTAATTTGTATTCATAGCAGTACATACGGCAGTCTGTATTTCAATACTGTTCAGAGAAAGGGTCAATTTCCAGGAGAATGTAGGAGAAAGCTTTTATATACTTTGACAATAATTTGCATGAAAGTTGTTGCTGTAAATGACAGCAACAATATTCAGTCAAATTATTGTCAATATAATTAGCAAGTGATGCGATAACTTCCTGCAACATATCTTATACTAATTTGAGTGAACATTGTTGCTGCAACAACTTTCAGTCTAAAATAACCATTATAATTTTCAGTCTACACTCGCTACTGATTTGAAGAGGAATTTGACTGTAAGTTGCTGATTACTAAGGCACCAACGACATTGTAGAATTGTTATCCGTGCACATGCAGTCAATATCTTACCATATAGACTGAGCATAGGCCTATGCCCTACATATGCTTTCTCGCGAAGACTGAATGATTAGCAAACAGTGTGTAAGATTGTTGCCGGGATTGTGCATTTGATTGAAATGCATTGATCGAGCTGAAACGTACATACCCTCTCGCTTGACTAAATATTTCCTTCACGTATGCAAAGTGAATTTTGGGCATATACTCACTCTACTTAGACAGCAATATTGAGCATTATCCAGCAACAACTTACAGTAAAATTGCATTGCAAATATGTAGCGAATGTTGAGTGAAATAATGATTATTATTTTAGAACATACAGACTGAAACCTCTTGCAGCAACAATGTTCATTCAAATTAGTATAAAATCGGTAGCAGGTAGTAATCGCATTATCTACTAATTATTTTGACAATAATTTGACTGAATGCTGGTGCTGTTATTGATAGCAACAACTTTCACACAAATTATTTTCAAAGTATACAAAAGCTCTCGTATTTTCTCCTGGAAATTGACACTTTCTCTGAACAGCGTTGAAATACAGACTGGAATATACTGCCGTGAATACGTCCTACGTGCATGCTAATGCTTCCAGAGCTGGCGGACAAATGACTATTTGCACGTGCAAGCGGGTTGGTTTTGTTTGAGAAATCCTGGCTTGTGCAGACAATAAGCTAAACGAATATGGCGTCCAAAAATGGCATTGCATGCTGGACAGCATTGCATGCTGGGTAACGTTGCAGTCTGGGTAAATTGAACAGACATCACCAGGCATCGCATATCTCGTGCAAAAGTGTCTATATTTAAGGGGATATGAGAACTTTAACGAGAGATGGAATCTAAATATGAATTAGGCTTTCTGAGAATGCTTTTTGATAAGCTTTAATTTAATATGCAGCATGCTATAATTTGGCATGACATAGCGGTGATGGTCATATTTTGGCAATGTATACACTCGAATCTACTTCCAGTATAAAATATCTTAACCAATTG
>JAVVLW010002200.1:0-25000 GCA_034401795.1 Chaetoderma sp. LZ-2023a | reverse complement strand
ACAAAACCAAACTAGACATTATGGGTATTATTTATAGATTTTTAATCATAATGATAATTTGCTCACTTAATTGCTGTGGTTTGAATGATGGATTGAAGCAACACATGTTGCTAGAGAAATTATCCGATTTAAAAGCTGATATCGTTATGCTTCAGAAAACTAAGTTCCATAATGTTGAAGTACTAGACCGTTTTAAACAACTCTCTAAGGGTGAAATATTGTATTCATTGCCACTGATTTAAATACAGGAGTGGCGATCTTAGTTTTACCCACGTGTTTGAGTTTATTAAAGATCATTTCATCGGAAGCTGATAGTAATGGCAGATGGGTCATAGTGACTGTTGAAATGTCTGGTTCAACACTAAATTTGATGTCTATTTATGACCCTGCATCCCATTCTCAACGAGATGCATTTTATTCAGCTATTGGCCTAGTAATCCATGATAGGTCAGAAAATTGTATTATTGGTGGAGATTTTAATTGTGTTTTAAATCCAGAGAAGGATAGGCGTTCGTTATCAATATACTCGGATACGGCTCATCGGCGTTTACAGGAAATATGTGATAGTGAGCTCCTTTTGGATAGATATAGAGTGTTAAACCTTGAAAGTTGTGAATATACAAGGATAGCAGCAAATGGTCAGACAGTCTCTGGCTTAGACAGGATTTACGTACAGAGAGTTCTAAAAGGGTTAATTTCGGATACTGATATATATCCCAAATCTTTTTCTGATCATTGCCTAGTTTCCACTGTGCTAGATAATGCAGAATGGGTTACACGTGGTCCAGGATTTTGGAAACTTTCCTTGCTGAATGATTTTGAGTACCATCGATGTATTGAAAGCTCCTGGAGTTTTAAGCTCTGCAACATATCAGAATTTGAAAACTTGATTTCTTGGTGGGAACATGTTAAATTAGAGTTTGCTAATATATCAAGACAATATTCCATTCAAAAGGTAAGGAAAATGCGCAAAGAGGAGAGAAGGTTGATTCGTCTACAAACCCTAATTTTTCGTAAAGTTTCAAGCAGCGATATTCACTTGACTGAGGTTTTGGATGAGACCAGGTTAAAATTATCACAAATAGAACTGTATATAGCAGAAGTCGCAAAAGTAAGATCAAGGGCCCAATTTCATTCTGAAGGTGAAAAACCGACAAAATCTTTTTGTAGGATAGAAAAGTCAAGAGGTGTGGGAAAAATAATTAGTGGCCTTGAAATAAATGGGCTAATTGTTAATTCAAATAAAGATCTACTAGAAACTGTTAAGACATTTTATGAAAATTTTTATGTCTGAAGAAATTGATGAAGAGTAGTAGTAGAGCCGTGATTAAAATGATACCACCTCCATCAACTGGCAGCCGTTGGGCGATCCGTGGCCCCCACATCCCTCTTAATCCCTGGGGACTTAGGATTGTTGAGACATGTGGTTTGTATGCCTCTAGATGATGCCCCAGGGATTAAGAGGGTGGTGGTGGGGGGCACGGATCGCTGAACGGCTGCCAGATGAGGAAGGTAGTATCAAATTAATCCCGGCCCTACTACTACCACACATAATAGGGTCTGAACGCCCATTTAGAGACAAGAATCCACAGTGATATACACCGACCACGACATGTCTCAACAACCCTATGCCCCCAGGGATTGAGAGAGTGGTGGAGGTCACGGATCGTTGAACGGCTGCCAGTTGCCAAATGATCGGACAGGCCCATGCCGAGGAGTCGCAGAAGCGACTCTCCCGAGCAATGAAGACGGGAAGGTTTCCAGCGCTTACCAAAGATGATCCTTTGAATCCCCACAAGAAAGCGCAGCGACTTCGTGAGCTTCGTCAGTTGAACAAGGAGGTGACTGCTAGCTTGCGAGCCAAGACTGTAGCGAGGCGGATGGCGGGCCATCCACTGGAGCGCTTACTTCCCCTACGCAGGATCGCTAAGCAAGTGATGAGGGTGCCGAGGTCTGAACTCTTAGCCCGGAGCATGAGGTGAGAAGGCGAACACATTCTCGACCAGCGTCTTGGTGAACGGGGGTCAGAGGTTAGAGGACGCCGGTCAGTACACTGGACATTCTTCAGAGGTCTAGAAGGAGACCTCACAGGCCAGATCATGCAAAAGATCCAGCAGACTGTCCAGAACGCCTTCTACCTCCACTACACACATACCTATCGCATCCATCACATTGCAGACAGTAGGATGATGCTCTTCCACAAGAATGCTCCAGGGAGCCCTTGGCTGAACACGGTAGGAGCAGCTCAGGACTGGGTGGCAGCAAGCGAGCAAGCCCGCCTCGACACAGACAATATCGATCGGCCCAACACCAATTGGGCTTCCGTTCCATCAATCAATGTTGAGGTCAGGGCTGTCATCGACCACCAACCTCTGGTTGGGACAGGCCCCCTCCCAGACTGGCTACGACAGAAGAAGTGTATGACTGCCCTCGACACCTACAGGGGCAACATGTGTCTCTGGAGATGTCTAGCAGTCCACCGAGGAGCGAGAGCTGATAGAAGTACAGCCCCTGCATGAGAGCTTGCCACACAGTTCTACGGCAAGACAGTACCTGATGCTCCTATCGTGTTCAACTACGTGCTCCCTGGAGCATTCGTGTGGAAGAGCATCACCCTACCGTCTTCGATGTGTTGGATGCGATAGGTATGGGCGTAGTGGAGGTAGAAGTTCTGGACAGTCTGCTAGTTCTTTTGCATGATCTGGCCGGTGACGTCTCCTTCTAGACCTCTGAAGAATGTCCACTGTACTGACTGGAAGCCTCTATCCTCTGTCTCCCTTTCACCGAGACGCTGGTCGAGAATGTGTTCGCCTTCTCGCCTCATGCTCCGGGCTAAGGGTTCAGACCTCGACCCCCTCATTACTCGCATAGTGATCCTGCATAGGGGAGGTAAGCACTCCAGTGGATGGTCCGCTACCTGCCTCGCTACAATCTTGGCTGGCCAGCTAGCAGTCACGACCTCGTCCAACTGACGAAGCTCACGTATCCGCTGCACTTTCTTGTGGGGATTCAAAGGATCATCTTTGGTAAGCGCTGGACACCTTCCCGTCTTCATTGCTCAGGAGAGTCGCTTCTGCCACTCCTCGGCACGGACCTGTCAGAACATCTGGAGCAGGTCGGCTTTCTTGACCTTAGAGTAGCCTCTAAGGCTGAATTGCTTTCCAATAACGCGAAGCTGTGCAACAGTAATCATGGTGTATATCACGGTGGATACCTGTCTCTAAATGGGCGTTCAGAACCTATTATGTGTGGTTGATCACAAGGCGATCAGTGGTGTATATCACTGTGGATGCTTGTCTCTAAATGGGCGTCCAGACCCTATTATGTGTGGTTGATCATAAGGCGATCAGTGGTGTATATCACTGTGGATGCCTGTCTTTAAATGGACGTTCAGACCCTACTATGTGTGGTTGATCACAAGGCGATCAGTGGTGTATATCACTGTGGATGCGTGTCTCTAAATGGGTGTTCAGACCCTATTATGTGTGGTTGATCACAAGGCGATCAGTGGTGTATATCACTGTGGATGCTTTCTCTAGATCGGCGTTCAGACCCTATTATGTGTGGTTGATCACAAGGCGATCAGTGGTGTATATCAATGTGAATGAGTGTCTCTAAATCGGCGTTCAGACACTGGTAGTAGTAGTGTCGGAATGATACTACCTCCCTAAACTGGCAGCCGCTCGGCGATCCGTGGTGGCCCCCACCACCCTCTCAATCCCTGGGGGCCTCCATCTAGAGGCATAACCCAATCACCTGTCTCAACACCCCTAGGGGCCTCCATCTAGAGGCATACACCAAAAACGTGTCTCAACAACCCTGGGATTGAGAGTGCGGTGGGTGCCACGGATCGCCGAACGGCGGCCAGTTCAGGAAGGTGGTATCATTTTAATCCCGACACTACTACTTAATAAATCAATCAGTCAATCTGACCAACCAATCAGTCAAACAATTGACTCTTCACTAGGTCAATCATTCTATCAGTCAACCAATCAAGCAATCAATTGATCAATGAATTATTCACTCAATCAAATCAGCGAATCAAACACCCAATCACTTGATTAGGATAACGATATAATAACTTAATACCTTTATTTTCATGTTGGTAATTCGATCAGAAATTTGCGTGTAAATATCTCTCCCTATCAAGTATATGCTTAGCCAAGTAATGGAATTCAAGGATATTTTTATTTCCTTTGTAATTTTCTCGTAAGTGTTTTATTCTATGACGAGAAGTCATAATGCATGACCATAACAGCTAGTAAATTTGTGATACACTTTCGTTAAGATTATTTTATATTGTAACATATTCCACTTATAACAGCTAGTAAATGTGTGATAAGGTTTCATTAAGATAATTTAAATAGTAACATATTCCACCTTTCGCACTCAGATTTGTATATACACAAATTTCGATTTCTGCTTTGCCACTGCAGTGCTGGTTAGGTTATCTAGCACGTCATTTCACGGTTAAAGGTCCGTGGCTGGTCTTTTCTTGGTCTGCAACAGGCATCTACCGCTGTAGAGGCTCTTACTTCGTAATGGTTTAATTAATTAATTATTTGACACAACCCACCATCTTGATGTATTTATTATATTATATGTTTATGTGTATGGGAGACACGGTTACAAGACGCATGGAGTATCGTGCTTAAATTAGAATTTAAAAAATTCTGTTTAAAAGGCCAAATGTTTTAGGAATTGAATATCGCTTTGATACTACAATCAGTATTTTTCTTCTTTTCAGACACTCTAGACCAGCCACGAACAGCCGTTCTTCCAGCCGTCAAGCCGAAAGGAGGCGAAATATATGTATACTGCTTACCAATTAGTCAATCAGATTATTGGAAATGTGACCAATATCAATGGCGTGATGCCGGTCAAAAAACAAATTCCGCGAACAGACCTACTCTACATCAAACGTTATTATAAAATAAATACATCAACACAACAAAGAAACAAACTCGTTTAATTCACTAAGCACGCATACATTTCAGTCATAAACCCACATACCATAATCGTGCATTACTTAGGTGACCAAACATGCTATATTCCATTGCCACGCGGTAACAGTAAAGGTAATGTAGAGTTTAAGAGAACCACACCATCAGTTTTAGCTGAGATGAAATATGGCGTAGCTACTGAAAGTGCGCGTGACACATATCGACAATTAGTAACAAATCTAGATATTGATCCTAATCGTCAGGGTATATTAAATCTAGATATTGATCCTAATCGTCAGGGTATATTAAATCCTCGAAATATCCGGCAAATAAAGAATCACCAGTCATTAGTTATGGCACGAATAAGCAAATGCTATACTTATAACTTAAACGAATTAGCTTATCATCTAGAGGGTTTCATTGGTGAAATAACTACATATCCAGACATAATTTGTATAATAGGACTTCCTGAAACCATGCAATAATTTAACGGACTATTGCAAGTAAAAAGAAGAATTAGCTTATCATCTAGAGGTTTTCATTGGTGAAATAACTATACATCCAGACATAATTTGTATAACAGGACTTTCTGAAATCATTCAAGAATTTAACCGACTACTGCAAGTACAATCAGATCACCAGTTAGTTTGTGCCTATGATACAACATTTTGTATGGGAGATTTCTATGTATCACCAGTAGTCTTTCGACACATTCTGTTTAAAGGCTCTCCATGTATTCCACTTACATATGTTATTCATGGTCGCAAATATCAGAAAATCCATGAACGACTGGTCAAAAGATGAAATCCCCAACATGAGTAAATACACGTGTCCAATTATTACTGACAGAGAAAAGGCTATTGCAAACGCGATTGAGTCTGTACTTCCAAACTGGACAATTCTTCACTGCTGGAATCAAATCAAACAAGATGTAAAATTTTGGCCACGTAAACACGACGGAAAACTGGATGATAAGTTTGCATACTTAAATGATTTAGAAAAACGTTTAACTGCAGAGAACGAAGAAGTCTTTTTTTAATTATTGTCAAAATTATCCGCAAACTGGTCTCAGGCATTTTAAACTTATTTCACAAATGAAATGAAACCCGATATCTTAAGGTATTCAGGGCGATGGATTGTAGAACCGCTTAATCTGTTTGATCCATATTCAGACATTACAAATAATATGGCTGAAGGAATGAATACGGCTATGAAAGTCGCGATGGCGTGGAAAGAAACACCAATTGACGCGTTAGTATTAATTTTATATTGTCTGCAAAATTATTATCAATTTGAGCTATGTCGAGGTTTCATCGGAACAGGAAATTACTCGTCGCGATCAGATTTTGCTGGCGCTTTGCGTTCTCCGGATGTTGTAATCTTTCCTCAGCGCTTAGTACAACCGTCAGAGATTATTAAGAAGGTTAAATCCGAACAAATTTTAGTCACAGATATTAACCCACTTTCACCAAATGGCGAAATGTCAGATGAAATTGATGATGATAATCAAATTAAGCCGAAATGTGACTTTGATAATACAGCAGTTGATGACAAACCGCAAAATGAAAGAACATGCAAAGAAAAATCATTGTCACAAAATGCATTAGCTCGTTCCGTGATTGAAGAAAAATGCATTCATACTGTACCTGGTGAAACTGGAGCGTTTGTTGTTGTCAGAAGCAAACATGCTAAGTATGCTGTCACATTATTTCCTAAAGAGCAATGCCGGTGCCCATCAACTCGTATGTGTTATCATATATTAGCTGCTAAAATGAGTATAGGTTTAACGCACAAAGACACGAAACAAACATATAATTTATCTCAATTACGCCGTAATAGTAGAAAGAGAATAGATTAAGAAATCAGGTAGGAAAATGCCTCGCGTTATTGACAATGACATTTCGATTGTTTGTTTGTTTAGTTGGTGTTATTGGCCGCTTACACCGAGATGTATTTGAGCCATGACTCACTCTGAGAGGTGCTTCCCCGAAGGGTTGCGTTGCTCCCCCGAAGGGTTGCTATAAACAAGCATTAAAACTGAAAAAAGTAAAAAACATGATGACGTTGCTGACGGGTGTATGTGGTGCCTGTTGCTGCCTAATGAACTGTTGTTGGCGGGTGTAAGTGTTGGATGCGGTGTAAGAGTGGGTGGGAGGTGGGGATTCCTTTATTTCACTTGGGGGTAGGATGGGGACTCAGGGCCTTCCACAGTGGGGTCATAGATTAAGTTTGCATCCTCATCAAATCAGGGGGAAAATCAATTCCGCCGCCACCACCATGCCCCCACCCCACACCCCCCCCCACCCACCCCAAAGGCCTCCCACAAAAAACCCTAAAGCCATGGTCCCTGCAAACACGGGTGTTGGAACCAAGCAACCAGCTACCCCACTAGTGCCCCACCCCACATTATTAAGCCCATTTATTAGAAATATTTCGATTAATCTGGCACCAGATTCATCAGCTGTTCTTAATGATATATTGAATGGTTCTGTAGAAAAAGAAAAATCGATAATAGTGATATCTTTGATATGACCACGGCAACTTCGACCCCGCTTCTTAAGAAGTCAATCTTGAAACAAAGAATGTGTGAAAGCAACAATGATACTGAGTTAGAACCAAAATCCAGACGCGTTAATTTTGTAGATTTTATTTCGGAAAGAGAAAATGAATTTGATCGCGTTTCTGATATAAGTGATATATGTGTGGAAAAGACAATATCAGATAAGTCACAAGCAGATGGCCCAGCTAAATGGATTGCGGATTTAAACTTAGACACGGACCATAAAGATTTAATCCTATCTGACGCATGGTTAACATCCGATCACATGAATGCTGCACAGAGTATTCTTGAAAATCAGTTTCCTGAAATTAGTGGTTTTCAAAATACACTTATGGCACCGATCTATGATGACAAAACACGCTCATGGTCCGTATCGAATAGCAATGGTTTTAAGACGTATACCTCACCTTCTGTTCAAATTCACCATGCCGGTAAATATCACTGGGTTACATCGCTAAATAAGGACAACAATATTTATCTTTTGGACGGTGTATTCAACAAGCGAGCGTACAAATCCGAATCACTAGAAATTAACTTTTCTCAAATATATAACAAAGGCAACGGTAGATTAAATGCTATCTGTCCGGATATTCAAATACAGCCTAATAGTTATGACTGCGGTTTGTTTGTGATTGCTAACATGGTAGAATTTTGCTTTAATGGTTACACAGGCAACAAAAACGTTGTTTTCAAAACGAATGAAATGAGAGCGCATCTCGTACAATACTTTGGAAAATGGAATCTTCTCAGCGTTTCCGAAAGTATCTTTCGGAAACGCTGAGAAGATTCCATTTTCCAAACAGTGCAACGAGAGAAACGAGCAGAAATATTAAATAAACGGATTCAGTGTATACCATTGAATTTACGTGTCAAAGTTGTGACCGCCCAGACTCATATCAAAACATGATTGGATGCGAAATGAAGAGAGGAAAATCGAAGTGTGATGCGAGGTATCACGTAAGTTGTGTAGGCCTTACCAAACAGAAAAATCTATGAAAATGTTACTGCCCTAAATAATAACACGTTCAACCAAACTGGCCATAGTAATACGCTTGATAAAATATTCTGCTAAACATTTTGAAACTAATTTGACTGTGAAGCATGGCTGTCTGTCTCTCATGCAAATTTGTTTCAAAATCTTCAACAGTTTTTACGTATGACTATCTCTAGACTATGTGGCGATATTGCATGAGTGAATGTTAAACACATACACATTAATTTGTTCACGCACACACATGCATTCACAGAGGCGTTGCGAGCATACGCCTGTATATGTGTGTATCATATACCAGATGTACACGCGCAACATCTCAAGCAACATAGCGGTAGCCATAAAGCCCCCTGATGAGTTCCTTTGGCATGGAGGAAATGTATTCGGGCTCTTAGTTGGTGTCTATTTTGAAAATATCCTTGCTGTAAGCTGCCTATGATAGAAACAGCGTTCAACAACAAAATTAAAAAAGTTCACGCTGGCGTTTTTAAAATAAGATCTGTGCATATACACATGCATTTGTATTCTTGTCCTCCACCTGTCAATCACAATTAGAAACACGCGCCCGTGATTAAATGTTAACACATAACGCAATGCCCATTTACTTACGCAATGGCAATTTATTAATAAGCTGAGAGACCGCTGGTGATTTAAGTTGTTGGCACATTTTCTTGAGTACTCTTGTGTCTATTGTCTATTGTGTCCAGATGTGCTGGAGTCGGTCGGCCGATGTCACATTCGATATCTCTATAACTAATTTAATTTTTCAAGGATTTTTTCTAGGGGTGGTCGTGGTTAGCAGATAGCTACTCGTCAACCATTTAACTGAATTTAATAATTCTTACAGCCCTATATTCGCAGATGAATGTTACATTTGCACACGAAATACTGTTACTGATGACCATATAGTTAGTTATATACCCTTCTTCAAAGTTACGTAAAGGCCTCTAAAACTGAGAAAACTCGCAGATTTCGCTAGAAGGGTGGTCGTGGTCAGCAAGTGATTCCTCAGGAGTGAATGGGCCTAATTTAATAATTTTCATATGGTTCAACTCATAAATGAACCTCACATTTGCATGGTAAATTTTATTACCGCTGACCTTCTAGTTTTGGAGATAGATTATATGAAGTTTGAAAACAAGTTTACAAAAACCACTGGCTCGCTAGGAGGTGGCCGTGGTCAGCAGGTCATTACTCATAGGTCACTACGCCTATACAAATATGTTTTACTGCGTCCTATTTAGGAGTCATTGTCACATGTGCACAGCAAATTTGTTGACAATCGGCCGCGTGGTTATGGAGATATTCTGCCTTAACCTTATCTTACTACCGATTTTCCCGATCTGGCTCGCACTTTATACCAACCCAAATTTTACAGCTTTCAAAAATGAAAATATGACAATTATGTACGCTGTGATGAATATGATTGTCAGCTAATAAGTAATTACCGGGCTCCATTATGTTATCACCTTAAATCATCTAAAGTTCACCCAACCCAATGGCTCATGTGACCTTTTGCAACCCGAGTGCGAGCCAATAATATTAAACCTATCGACCCGAAAGGTCAACGCACCAAAATCCATCACGATATTCTGTTGTGTATTTTCAGGTTAACCTGACTGGGTGCTGTAGCTACTTATGGCAGCAACAGGTTCGTGTCTGATTGGATTAAAAATATTCAACTGTTTTCCTGTATAGATGTGTTGAAATTGATATTCTGGGAATTCACGGTTCGCAGGGTTAATATGAACGTATGAGTATCGCTGTGTAAGACTTAAGCATGTATATATTTATAGAGCATTGTATAATTAATTGTATATTTTGTGTCCCCACTTTCAAAACAAATTGCCTGCATAGTTCCCTTCGCAGGCCATCCATATGCTATAGGTCTATCAAAATCATGCAAATTACACTTATAACTCTCGAAAATGAAAATATTATAAACATATACTCGCCAGTCAATATGGCAAATGGTAAGCTCATTGACTATCATGCTGAAGCACCCAATGTTCGCCCAACACGAAATTCACTGAATTGGGCCAATGGCTCCAGTAACATTAATGTACTATATAATATATTGAATATTAATCCCTCCAAACCATATGGCCACAACCAAATTCCTTCATTATATCCCGATGGATATTTTCAAGCTGGCCTGACTGGGGTCTGCTTCTGTTTATGGCAAAAAAACAGGTTCATGTCGGGTCTCTTCAAAATATTCAACAGCTTTCCTGTACAGTTACATTGAAACTGAGATTCTGGGAACTCACGGCTCGACGGGTTAATCTGAACGTATGAGAATTGTTATGTAAGCCCTAAGCATGTATATTATTATAGCGCATTATATAATAAACATCATATATTCTATCTCCACTGTCATTATAAATTAGCTAGTTATTTACTTCCTCAGAGCACAGCTAGCATAAAATAAACATATATTAATCCATTACGCTATATGTAAAATCGCCCCGCTGCCATAATTATTGTTGTCCCCAGTGAATTTTAACTTGAACTTCCAGTCAAATTAGTTTCAAAATTGTCAACAACTTACCTGTATAATTGCTTTTACACCTCATTGCCAATCAATATATGGCACGCTATGACTGAACGCGAATACAGAAGCATACACGCTAGTTTTGTCTGATTGGTTGATTGATATGCAGCAGCATCTCCCAGTGATATTAGCTTCAGAATATTCAACAGCTTCCCTGTATAGTTACCTTGAAATTTAGATTATGCGTATTCAGGTTACGAGGTTTTTGATCGATTCCATATACCTATTACTATCGATTTCATTCTACGAAATCATCAAAATACATTATAGATGCAAAAATTTGTTTGCCGTTTTTGTAAAGTAGTACTGATGGAAAGACTGATTCACGAGTAGTTCTTTGTAAGATTAGCGTCATGATGGTTGTAAAAAGTCCGGGTAATCTGACGAGGCTCGTTTATACAGATATTCTGAAACGGGTCTGCTTTTTAATGCTGTTACCTATGAAAGGGCGAAATGTTAGGTAACGATGCTACTCTGTATAGCCAATATAAATAATGCTCACTAGAGACTTATGCCGTGTTCTCACTAGAGACTTAGGCCGTGTTCTCACTAGAGACGTAGGCCGTGTTCTCACTAGAGACTTAGGACATTTTCTCACTAGAGACTTAGGCTGTGTTCTCACTAGAGACTTAGGCCGTGTTCTCACTAGAGACTTAGGCCGTGTTCTCACTAGAGACTTAGGCCGTGTTCTCATGGGAGAGTTTAATCGGGAATAGCGCCATACCTCAGTATTGCGTTACGTCAGGTAAGTCTCTAGTGAGAACACGGCCTTAATCAGGAATAACCCCATGCTGACGTATGGCGTTATTCCGGATTGACTCGCTAGTGTGAACATGGACTTAGTCTTAAAAGGTATTACATTTAAATCTTGATTTTAATGAAAAAGCATGAATTTAAAATACTAAATCCGAAATTATTTAGATACTTGCTGTTTTATTTATTAATAACATACAAATATTCTAAGATTATACAATATAATACGTTAATCACTGGTATTTTCAAGACATGACTATTGTACAATGAACTAATTATTATTCTTAGCAATTCGGATTAATTTTATAATAAAAAAGTGATCGCAATCATAAATTTATGGCAAAAAATAAATATAAATAAATGCTGTGTTTTATAAAAGCTACACCACTCTTTCTGTATCTCTAACTGTGGTTTCTACTTCCGTTTCTTTTCCCCGGCCGGCGTTGTTGTCTCTGCGCTCTGGCTTTCAGTACTATTTTCCTGGTTACCATTGTCACCAACTTGGTTACCGGTGTCATCGCCCTGGTTATCGTCGTCACTGTTATTTCCTGATGAACGAAAATAAGTATACAGTATTCAAAGTTTACCATGTGGCCTATTACATTCTATTATATCAGTCAATACGCATTCCTGCACTGACATCATTACAACGGAATGGATGAATCAGATCTGTCCGTCAAGTATGTGACGTCACAATCAACTACGCCACACTTAGGCTGACATCAAAATCATATTTGACAGAAATACTCAGTCCTGGACCTGCAATAGTCAGTCAGTTGTATAAATTATATGTCTTTATCATTTAACAAAAATTGTGTTGAAAATTTTGAAATTAATTTGACTGGGCGAAGTTTATGCCAGCAACACCCCTTCCAGACAAATCAGTTTCAAAATAATGCTCATTATATTTCCTACAGTGTAAATGATTTATCTCATTTGGTCTTTCGTGTTCACGGGGTTAAGAGTAGGCCCCTAGATGACGTCACATTAACCAGTTTAATAATGATGTCCCAATGTTCCAATCCAGTCAGGGATCTCAATTTCAAGACAATGCACCTTTCCAAGTTTATCCATCGGTCATCTGACGTTATATGACGTCATAATTAACTAAGTAACGTGGATGCTGACGTCATGATCATGACGTCATGAATGATTAAAAATAGTCCGTCTTTGGCGCTTAATAGTCAGACACGTTGTATTAATTGTATGTCTACCATTTACTAAACATTCTGTTGAATATTTTGAAACTAATTTGACTGGGCGCTGTTGGTGCCATAGGCAGCAACAACGTATAGTCAAGTTAGTTTCAAAATATTCAACAGTTTCCCTGTATAGTTTTCTGAAAACGGATAGTCGGGAGTTCAGAGATTGATCAATCCCAACGCGAGCGAAGTGTAGGCGGAACTTAGATAAAGAAGGCGTGGCTATTGCAGACCGACGCGTAAGCTATTGAAAACTTTGAGGCAGTGAGCTGTCAAATTAATTTCAAAATATCAAGCATAAAATTTTTTAAATTATGTATAATTTTTATAATCAATTTTCTGGTTTCAACTTGTATATAGGCTTTAAAAAAGATGAAATGTATAGATGCTTGTCAGTTTTATGGGCATCGACTTGATTACTTACTGGCAAAGATGAATGGTCCGTTATGGAATTCGGTCATAGACAGAGATTTATCTCCTGCAATAATAATAATAATAATAATAATAATAATAATAATAATAATAATAATAATAATAATAATAATACTGGTGGTGATAGCAGCAGTATCAGTGGCGGCGGCGGCGGCGGCGGCGGTGGTGGTGGTGGTGGTGGTGGTGGTGGTGGTGGTGGTGGTGGTGATAGTTGTGGTAGTGATAGTTGGGGTAGCGGCGGTGGCGGTGGTGGTTAAGAAATATAGCAAACTTAAAATAATAGCAGAGTAACGAGGGTCATAAGAGATAAGATTCGTTTATTTTGATGGGGTTGTTTACGTTGCTGCTGTTGAATGCTGCAGCATCAGTTTTCAGCAAACATTGCTGTCAGAATACAAGATACTGAAACTCAGACCTGGATTAAGGCAAGGTCTTACGGGGCTACGATTCTACGAGAATTTAGATCCCCCAAATCATAAACAATCATAACATTTTACCCGGGATTACCTGTACTCCCAGTATCTCACCTTTAGGCAGTGTTCTCCCTAGAGAGTTAATCAGGAATAAAGCCATAATTCAGTAGACTATGGCGTTATTCCTGATTAAGTAAACTCTTGAATACTTAGCAGCACCATCTTTCAGTAAAATCATTTTCAAAATATTCAACCGTGAGCGTTTGGACACATACGTAGCGAATATGTTATATTTGCGAGTAGCAGCAGTAGCAGCAGCAGCAGCAGCAGCAGCAGTGGTAATAGTAGTAGTAGTAGTAGTAGTAGTAGTAGTAGTAGTAGTAGTAGTAGTAGTAGTAGTAGTAGTAGTAGTAGTAGTAGTAGTAGTAGTAGTAGTAGTAGTAGTAGTATTAGTAGTAATAGTAGTAGTAGTAGTAGTAGTAGTAGTAGTAGTAGTAGTAGTAGTAGTAGTAGTAGTAGTAGTAGTAGTAGTAGTAGTAGTAGTAGTAGTAGTAGTAGTAGTAGTAGTAATGGGCCCTAAATAGGCTTAATGTGACCGTGATTACAGTAGAATCTGTTGAGTGGAGATATAACAACCCGCCCTTGGTTAAGGCTGCGTTCTTACGAGAGAGTTAATCAGGAATAACGCCAGACTTCAGTATGGCGTTATTCCTGATTAAGTCTCTAGTGAGAACACGGCCTAAGTCGCGTACACTACATTCACATGGCAGATCTACGCACCATTAGTGTCTGCTATCTTGAAGACTTCCTTAATATCATCAGCGCCCGAGTCTTCTCCCATGATGCAAGCGAATTCCATAATGCAGATCTTACCATCCTCATTCAAATCATAGGTGTCGAAATCGCTAGATATAGGCGACACGTGACCATCAGCGTCCTATGATGCGAATAATAATAATAATAATAATAATAATAATAATAATAATAATAATAATAATAATAATAATAATAATAATAATAATAATAATAATGTTACAGTACAGCTCATATATAATTTAACATGTTTCCAAACATAAGTAAAACATGTTCTGTGATTGTATGCAATGGAGTCTAAACTTGTTTATGTGACAACATAGAATCTCAACTTCGTTGCAGTCAGAGCCGGGATAAGGCAAATGCTAACGGGCAACAGCCCCCCGGACCCCAAAATATAAGGGGCCCTAAAATCAAAAACAATTCTCGAATTTCACCCATTTTATCACTTTTAGAGTAATTATATATGTAAGTTGTTGAATATTTTAAAACCAATTTGTTCTGCCATCGGCAGCACCAGCTTTCAGTCAAGGTAGTTTCAAAATATTCAACAATATAAATAGCATTTTGACCAGTACGAAGTGGCAGCAGCAGCTGTAGCGGTAAAAGCAACAGCGGCCGCGGCGGCTGGGGCAGCTGCCATTCCCTCCTCGACCCACCAATAAGGAGCTCTCACAACCATTTAGTCCTGGGCCACAAATAGCCTTACTCCATCTCTGGTTGCGCGTTTGTAACAATGTGATCACAGTCGTTTAGTAAGATTTCAGTGGGAACGAGCTAAATCATGTTCCAAGTGAGATCTCACTAAACGGATATGATAAATTTGATATAACATGGCAACGAATTTGAAAGTATCTATACCTATATCTCCGCCGATAATTATGGGAATTTATATCCATTGTACTTACAGCAGTAATCTGTCTTCGTTTCCGTCCACAAAGCTTTTTACAGACGAAGCGACACACCCACCGTTTTCTGAAGATGCGCTTGCACACCTTTGGACATGCCCAGCGGCATATTGACTTACTTATCCGGCCAATAAATCTGCGCACCCTTCTTATGGCTCGACGAAGCCAGCCAGCCTGGACATCTTCAACCAGGATTCCCGTCAGTACCATGATGGCCAGAAATATAGCGGCTTTACGCATCTGAGGACGAGAGAAGAGATATTGACTTTATGTCAAATATAATAAAATACACTATTACCAGGGTATGAAGCTCTGGTGGTGTGGGTGGGGGAACCATATGACTAACCACCCCAATGTCGCCCTGCATGGCGAGATTAATACGGTTATCAATAGGGAGTATTGTCAATGATTGGTGAAGAAGCGCCATCTATTGACAACAATAGGAATGCGTCGCAAATAAAGCTGCATTTTCAAAATAAAATTGACAAAATACTATACTTTTAGAGGATTAAATTATGTGCCTTGGTGTAGGGAAAGGAAATCAATCTTAGCATATGATGATTTCAATTCTTATAACTTAATATCACATTTTTAAGTCGTGAAACTGAATTAGAGACACGACTCCCTAATTCAAATTCACAACAACAAAAATTATATTAATTTATACGGAATGAAACCATCATGTGTTAAGATTTTTTGCATATATGTACAAAATTTAAGTCTCTAAAAGTATACAGGTTTTAACAACTTTATTTAAAATCATTTAGGTGTGAATATGCACCTTTAAGCTGTTTGATTTTCCACACGTATCAAGAGTTATTAGGAATTCCCTGAAAACTGACTTCGATTAAAGACAAACGGGAAAACTATGCTTATATAATAATATAATTCATGATTCTATTTCCTCAGTCAATCGCATGACGTCACAATCAACTACATGACATATGTCTATGTAGGCTGATGTCATAATAATTACGTCATGAGTGACTCGATTTAGTCAGTCTTAAACGCTTAATAGTCCGCCAGGTTGTATGCATTGTAGTCCTATGTCTTTTCTATTTCATACAATCTCCGTTGAATATTTTGAAAATAATTTGTCTGGTCGCTGCTGCTGCAGCAACAGCGCCCAGTCAAATTAGTTTCAAAACATTCAAGAGAAAGTTTAATAAATAGTAAAGACAAACAATTCGTATACTTAATAGACTCTTTATTCAATATTCATGACGGACCTAAATAATCATTCATTACCAATTGTGATTGTAGAGTCAGCCTACATGTGACGTAATTGATTATGGCGTTATATAGGCCTATACTTGAGTGACACAACATATCTAACGATTAAAGGGACACATTCACCCCAGAATGCTTGAAAATAAAATTGTATAAATCGTATACTTTTAGAGGCTAATCTGTGTGAATGCAATGAAATACGTCTTAATATATGATGATTTCATTTCGTATAAATAATTATAATTTTTAACTTGTGAAGTTAAATTAGGGACTTATTAATTTATATCTAATGAAATCATCAAATTTTAATATTTATTTCGTTTCAATACACCTCGGCCCATAATTTAAGCCTCTAAAAGGAAAACAATCTAAACAATTTTATTTTCAGGCGTTCGGCTCTGAATATGAACCTTTAACATAGCCATGAAAAGGCAGCTAACTTTCAATGACATAAACATCATGGGGCTTAATGACTGGAGAATCTACATCAATTCCAGAAACCAAACTCATTCATAAATCTTAGCTGTGAATCAGAATACGTTTTTGTCTGTGTTTTGTCGGAGGAATCGTTGAATTTAACCACGTTTGTGTCAGCAGCGCCTCAAAGCGCACAAACTACTACTTGATATATCAATGACATATTTTTATGGTCAAGATATTTAAATTTTAGCAGGCTATTTTTGTAAATTTACCACTGATTTTTTTTCGCTGGATTGACCATTAAATTGGTAGCCTAATCGTAAAGAAAATTAAGTTTTTACTTCGCCGGTGTCTATCTGCAGGTCCAGAGTAGAGCATTTACCTGTTACCGAGACAGTCGTTGCAGTGGTAAATATTTTAAAATAATTTTCTGTAGGCCTTTCAAATAGCCATGTCTGAAGAGCACTGCACAGTTGCTTTGGTCAGTTTGACTATTAAAGGGTCAAGTTGTCGCAAGAGGGGTTACATATTACGATCATATTTATCATATTGGACTATGCTAAATATTCATGCTATAACGTCATACCTTCGTCATGTGACATTCGGGCTGAGAATTTAGCACCACCCGAAGTTGTCGTAATTGTTTGAATTTTACATCGTTCTTACGCAAGGCTGCGTATATTTATATAGAAAATAAATTTGTTCATTTTCATTATTTCTAATTTCTTTTTAATTATTTAAATTTTTTAATTAAAAAAAATTATGATATAACTGGGAACATATTATATCGCTTGTATTTTAAATCGATCTCGCACAAAGCCTCGTTTTCTTTGTATGCAAAAATAAATCTATATAATTATTTAAAATATTTTAAAATGAATAAAATGTTTTAAATTCTTAAAAGATGTTAGGAGAAAATACTTTAACAAATAAGACTTACCTTGACTCAGTTCAGCAGCGGCTGCAATAAGCTTCAGAGACTTCTGAATTCAAATACAAGTTCACGCGTACCTGTAAGTGTCAGCCAGGGTGACTTGACATAGACAGGCACGGCACCATTTTTATACTGTTGGAACCGGATTCAGTTAGAAGGAAGTTAGGTGATAATTTGAGCACATCACGATCTCACTTAAATTTCACAGAAACTGAATTGTTGCCAAACAGGATGCAACTTGTTACACATTTATCCTAAACCAATCAGGCTAACGTCGTAATCCAGGCTTATGTTTATTTTTGTACTCTGAATAAGGTTTTATTTAAAGGTATCAATGACCTGCTAGTGGCTACTGGGAGTCATAATTATGTATCCTCATCTATTCAGAGCAGGTCACACGTGGCTATCTTTGAAAGGAATATATTATTATCATAGAATCAAGCTTGTCTATAACTGACACCTGCTTTGGGCCACAAGATGGTGGTTCATTATGATGGGTGGTGGTTAAATCACCTGTCTTAAACAACCACGTGTTCTGACTTCAAGCTCTGATTTGTATCTGATACGCATCTAATTTACTCCCGCTTGTGCCAACTTAACCTCTTAATGGTCAAACTGACCAAAGCAACTCTGCAGTCGTCTTGGCGCATGTCTATTAGCAGGTCAATTGAAGAGCATTTTTGAAAATTGACCACTGAAATGACTGGCTCGGTAACCGAGCCGGTCATTCCAGAGGTAAATTTTCAACAATATTCTTCTCTTGACCTGCAAATGGATACTGAGTAAGCCAAAGCTGGAATGTTCTTCACCATTACCCCTTTAATGGTCAAGCTGGTCAACAATTTCAGAGAAAACTAGTCTTCTAATATTAAAATTTCTTGAAAAGTGTGGACCATTAAAATGCTTAGTTGATATAAATAGTATGTATAGGGGTTTGAGGCGTTGTCGACACAATAGTGGTTAACAAATGTCTTATTGATCGGGTAAATGGCGTTAGAAGGGTAGCAGAGTGGATGTCGCGTCAATGCAGGATTATGTTGGGATTTGTTATCGTGACAAGGTTGTTCAAATTTTTTTAAACATATTTTATTGCATATATTACAATGTGATTGGGCACAAGTTGTTCGAAACTTAGAAAAGTCCTCTCCCTACAGAAAAATGTATAGGCGGCAAACATAAACATATACACAAAATAACAAAGTAAACGTATAAACAGATTAAATATTATAATACATGTACATCATATTGAGTATTTATATGATCGAGAAAGAGAGAGAGAGAGAGAGAGAGAGAGAGAGAGAGAGAGAGAGAGAGAGAGAGAGAGAGAGAGAGAGAGAGAGAGAGAGAAAGAGAGAGAGAGAGGTGTAGTGAAGAGAGATAGTGAGGCCAATAATTTTGCCCAACAGTAATATTTTCATGATGACCACCATGACAAAACGCCTAATGGCCAGTGTTGCTCACCTGGATCATTTTCACCGGAAAATATGGAAATGTGGGTGGAAAGCTGTCAGGTCCTTTAAGAGGAGTATCATTTTGGCAATCTCCGGACGATTTTTAAAGAAAAAAACTAAGATTTTCTAAGATTTTCTAAGATTTTCACTCAGACAATTGTCCGATAAAAACTCCGATTGGTATTTATTTATGGGCTATCCACCATAGGGCCTTTCCACCAAAAATTGGTTGAAATCCGCCAAGGTGTTTAGGAGGAGTAGAATTTTTACCATTTAGTGTCGACACCGGCTACGTCCGGCCTTCATAGTGGTCTAGAGGAGTGCCCAGTTGTAGACCAGGAGAAGACTAATCCTGAAAATCTACAACTGAAATGATTGACCTGCTGCTGCTGCTGCTACTGCTGCTGCTACTACTACTACTACTACTACTACTACTACTACTACTACTACTACTACTACTACTACTACTACTACTCCTATTGTTGATGCTGCTACTGCCACTACTGCTACAGCTATTATTACTGCCGAAACTGGCGCTTCTGCTTCTGCTCCTACCACAACCTCTGCTCCTGTTTCTACTGCTAATACCACTACTGCTGCTGATGCTGCTGTTATCACTACTGCTGCTACTAATATTATTACTGCTGTTGCTGCTGCCGCTGTTGCTGCTGCTGCTGGGACAACTGCTGCTAATGTTAATGCTAGTGCTGATACAACTGTTGCTACTGCAACAACTACTGATGCTGCAGTTAATTTAACTAATGCAATGTCTATTTACCCGGAAAATGTTCCTGATACCCTCCACCCCGATGTAAATACGTTTGTCGACCCAAATAGCGACCAATATAATGTCCCTATAAGGAATACGTTGCCCAGTTTATTGCATATTGCATGCCTAAATGTTTGCGGTATTAGATCGAAAAAACAATTCCCGGAATTTCACAGCTTTGTAAATGCGCATGATATTATCTGTTTGAACGAATTAAAAATAAATCAAACAGACCACGTGTCTATAGTAAACTACGATTTGCTAGTCAAACTAAGAAAAGGGACTGGCTCCTCTGGTGGACTAGGTTTATTGGTCAAAAGCAGTCTTGCAAAATATATTCATATCACAGATACAGATACAGATAATGATTTCGTCATGTGGATACATATAAAAAAGGACATCGTTTGTAATAACAAAGACATACTAATAGGCATTGTATATATACCACCAGAATCGTCCAAATATTACTCAAACGAAGCGTTTGACAAAATTGAACAAGATTATCTAATTCTTAGCAGTAAGTATGAATTAATCTGCTTAGTTGGAGATTTTAATGCAAAAACTGAATCACATCCTGATTATGAAATGTATGATAAGTTTACAATCCAACAGTTTAGAGTAGACGATTGGGCAAATGAAGAACTCCAAAAATTGTCATTCAATGGGTTCCCTATAGAAAGACACAGCCAATGTCAAGCACTACTGAACGGCAATGGTCGAAAGTTATTGCAGCTGTGCAAAAATCTCTGCGTCTTCATTATAAATGGCAGACTAGGTAAAGATGCGACAATGGGCAAAGCGACCTGTAGCCATGGAACTGTATTAGATTATATGATAGCAAATAGGAAATTTATTGAAATAATACAAGAATTTGAGGTATACGACTATGACCCGCTAATTTCAGACATACACTGCGCACTTCACATAGGTATACACCGCAGCAACGACGACGACAACACCAACAACAACAACAACAACAACAGCGACAACAGCGACAACAACAACGACAACAACAACGACAACAACAACAACAACAACAATAATAATAATAATAATAATAATAATAATAATAATAATAATAATAAACACCAGGCGAACACCAACAAACGAATCCACTGGGTTCCACATAAAAAAGAAATGTTTGTGCAAAACCTAAGCTCTGATACGCTTAAGCAAATTAAGACAAAATTAAGCCAGATAGAATTAGCTGACCAGGAAGATATCAACGTAATAATGAATATGATAAGCGATATGTTTATTGACAGTGCGCAAAAGACATTCGGCAAGAAAAACGTCTACCAAGGTAGACGCAAAATTAATAACCAACCGTGGTTCGGCAAAGAATGCTCCCAGAAACGCCAATTATACCACACAGCACGAAAAGGATATAATCTTAACAAAACTGAAAACAACTATCAAAGACTTAAAGAGGCTAGCAACCAGTACAAACGAGCAGTTAGGCGGTACTCGCAAGACATGCGCCAACAACTACACACAAAGCTGCGCAACCTACACAAAACGGACGCAAAATCCTTCTGGAAGTTAGTTAACAGTAAACACAAGAAAACTGACGATACACGAATCGAGATAGATAAGCTCTTCGAATACTATAAGTCAGTCAATGAATCCACGGAAACAGACGGCATAAGCCCTGAAATTGAAATTCCCGACTGTAGGGAACTCGATGTACCTATTACGCAAAACGAAATAGCTGAAGAAATCAAACGTTTGAAACAAGGGAAGGCAGGGGGAGTTGACCAATTAAGTAATGAATATATTAAAGCTACTGTAGACCTAATGATTCATATCTATGAGAAACACTTTAACTTAATCTTAGACAGCGGTTGTATGCCTGAAGTGTGGTTAATAGGAAAAATAATCCCTATATATAAAAATAAGGGAAGCCCAGCAGAACCGGGAAATTATCGCCCAATAACATTGCTTAGCTGTATGGGAAAGCTGTTCACCTCGATATTAAACAAAAGACTAAATAAATATTCAGAAAAGTATGAAATTATCTCTGAATCACAAACCGGTTTTAGAAAAGGAAAGTCTACACTAGATAATATTTTTTCTCTGTATTTAATAAAAGAACTGTTATTTGCGCAAAGGAAGAAACTCTATTGTTGCTTCATCGACTTTCGACAGGCATTTGATACAGTGTGGAGGCAGGGCCTTTGGAATAAGCTTATTAAAACTAACATAACTGGAAAATGCCTTACTGTTATATATAACATGTACAAGTCAATTAAGTCATTCGTCGCATACAATAATACTGACTCAGACTACTTTGTGTGCAACACTGGTGTAAGACAAGGAGAAAATTTATCTCCCTTTTTATTTTCAATCTTTTTGAACGATCTAGAAGAATATTTAACAGAACACGGAATATCCTGTCTTAGCTCATTAACCCAACAGGCAGAATTCTACTTAAATCTATTTCTTTACCTTGCAATACTGCTATATGCAGACGACACAATACTCATGGCGGATACTCCTACGGCACTCCAACGCGCCTTAAATGTCTTTTACGACTATTGTACTGCCTGGAAACTGCATGTTAACACAGCAAAAACTAAAGTCATGATAATTTCCAAACGTAAGCAGCGGACAGAATTACATTTTAAAATTGGAGAGCACCCTATCGAGATTGTGGATGAATTTATTTATTTAGGTGTCTGTCTCAGACAAAACGGAAGCTTTGTTAGCTGTAGGGCTCGGAACGTTAAACAGGCAACCAAAGCCACTTTCTCTTTACTAAGTAAAATAAAAGAGCATGACATCCCAATAGACTTACAAAATTATTTATTCGACACAATGATAACACCTAACTTACTGTATGCCTCGGAAGTGTGGGGATTCGAAAATGATCGCCAGATAGAACCTTGCCAAACAAAATTCTTTAAAAACGCATTACACCTTAAGAAATCCACACCAAATGTCATGATATATGGCGAATTGGGCCGACTGCCACTCAATATAACTATAAAATGTAATATGGTCAGGTTCTGGGCGGGGTTGGTAAACGCTGGGTATGGGAAACTGTCATCAACACTGTACTACTTAGCATTAGGATTCTCAAGAGAACGAAATATTGAAATCAAATGGATTAAAACCATCAAATTCATTCTAGAAATAACTGGTCAGGCAGACTTGTTCTACCAGGAGGAAATAAACACCGCACAAGTAATCACCAAAACAAAAAGAGTCCTCGAACAACAATATACCGCTGAGTGGAAAGCAACCATAAACCAATCGTCACGTCTGACATTCTATAAACAGATCAAAGAGAATATAGTTTTTGAGAAATATTTAAAAATCCTACCGTACCGAGAAGCCCTTATCTTATGTCATTTCCGAACACTCAACCACAAACTAGCGATTGAATCCAAAAGATGGCTAGGTATTGACAGATCAGAAAGATTGTGTTCTGAATGCAACTGCATAGAAGATGAGATGCATTTTCTTTTCTCATGCTCTAAATTCAATAGACAAAGGCAGAAATTCATACCACGATTCTATACAGAAAACCCTAATACCGAGAAAACTAAAGGATTGTTTGCAATATGCAATAAACCGCTCCTTATCAAAAAAATTAAACAGCTAGACGAATTAATCCATCTTCTCACCCAATCATACACCCGAGTTATCTATCAACCCAAGTATCCATCGCCATCATTGTTAAAGCGATGCTAATCTCATCTCAAATGCGATAGATTGTACGATAGATTATAGTTTATGGATTCCATATCATTCACATCCTGTTACATTCCCTTACATGTATCACAATCATTTGCTTTGTAAAATGGTGTAAACATTGAACAGTGAGCACCGTGATTTTGTTTACTCAAGCGATAGTGTATGGTGACATGTAAGTGCCAATGCATTACATTCTTTATTATGCAAATCATTTTGGTGAATATTTTGGGGATAATTTGATTGGAAGTTGTCATTGCCTATGGCAGTAACGGCTTCCGGTCAAATTGGTCTCAGAATAGTCATCAGCTTACTTGTATGATTGTTTTCATATCATATTGCCAAATTATATGTGACACCGCTATGCCTGGGCGTATTGACCAAGGCAGATACGCTAGTTTTTCCTTCTGATTTGTTGAAAAGTAAGGCATGACAGCCACCATAGGCTTTGGAAATGTACCAACGTTTAAACTACTCAAGCATGAATAGCTTTCTTTAGCGGCATGATAATAAGCTTAATATTATAGTATAGTTTACGAATGACGTGTTAGATCAGCTGAACAACTATTATATGAAGTTAGTTCTCCTTTAATACTGCCTGAAACACTGCAGGGGCAAGTGGCCCAAAAAAGTTAATAAATTGATTATTGTTGTTATCATTGTTATGTAAGCGATCCCACTGTCGTAGCCCTCGTCGGCAGCGCGGCGGAGATGGTATGATAATAATAATAATAATAATAATAATAATAATAATAATAATAATAATAATAATAATAATAATAATATTGTATTTCTACCGCCATTGTCAATGTACAAATAATCCTCATATGCCGTTGTCACGGCCTGAGTGTAATAAAGAAAATACGAAAATACGACCCGATAATCGGGCCAGTCCTACCAGTCGCAAACTCCTAAAACCAGTCGTCCCCGT